>WOVY01010858.1:0-157247 GCA_013436015.1 Rhipicephalus annulatus | reverse complement strand
CGGCCGAAGACTATCGTTTTTTGACAACATGGCAGCAAAGCACGCAGATACGCCGGCCAATATTTTTGTAAGTATAGTCGGGTACACTTCAAAATTCTGTGGCATTGTCTTCTCCAAGGTGAATACACAAGCTTGGCCCAATCGGCGCGCCCTCCTGACTGACGTCATGAGCAGGGCGGCCGGTAACCCCTCCTTCGGAGAACATGATCGGGCTATTCCTTACTGGCGGAGGTGATCGACTGGCGCGCTTCGGTTACCTGGGCAGGGCAGCTCCGGAATTCTTAAGTTGTGCCCGACTATGGTGTGGACCTGGTACTTTCAGGCATGTATTTTACTATTGTGCACCTGTGCAGTTGAAGTAAACTTGGCAAGCGTTCAATCATCAATCAACCATATTGATACGTGTATAGAACTGTCGCCCCGACACAGCTGAATTGGCACCCAAATGAAGAAGACGTCAACGTGGTTGTAGTGGGTTGGACCTCGAGCTTCTCCCGTTGGCCTGCATGACTGTGCGCTCTTTTAGCCGTTAGCAAGACCAGCTCTCGGTGAATAAATCTTCCCCGTAACATGTTTTGGTGGAAGGTGCGGGGGTCTTCACACAACCCCCCGGCCTCCGGAACTCCACAGTGGACGCCAGCTTTGTCCAGCCGCGATGCCTGAAACTGGCACTCAGGCCTTGCCATTCGCGCCGGCTCCATCACCTGTGATTCTCCCCCATCTTCTCGACCCTGGCACGTTTTCGGGACGGACAGCACGGACGTCGAAGAATGGCTTGCATTATTCGAGCGCGTCAGCAAGCACTAAAGGTGGGACGAAACGCTTATGCTGGCAAATATTCTATTCTACCTACGGGGTACGGCACACGCCTGGTATGAGACGCATGAAGAAGAATTAACCAGCTGGGACACATGCAAGCAAAAGCTTCGCGATTTGTTCGGCTCGGTCCGTTGCTCGTCAGATGGCAGCCAGGAAGGAACTCGCGTAGCGTGTTCAATCATCGACGGAGGTCGTACGTCACGTACATCCAAGACGTACTGGCACTGTGCGACGGAAGATGATAAAAAACATGTCTGAGGCGGACAAGATCAGCAACGCGTTGAATGGCAATTGCTGATGATTGCTTTCAACATACTAATGTGCAAGAACTGCACAACTGTCGACTCCATTCATATCTGAATGCCGACGATTTGAACAAGCTAAAAGCAGGCGAATCACCCCACCACATGCGAGACTGCCAAACACTGCTGCGACTTCGTCTTGCGAGGATTCTACGGCGTCCCGTTCACTTGCGCCTCCTGCCAATATCGTAAGGATTGTTCGCCAGGAGCTGGAAGCCATGGAATCCGCTTCCTATCAGCCCCCTGCGCAATACAAGTGGACAACAGTCTCGCTTATTCAAGCCGTCGTACGACAGGAGTTTGCTAACCTGGGCGTACAGGTTCCCCAGCCCGCCAGACTTATGCCGCAGCCCATGAGCCACTCCTGTCCACAACGCTGACCACCACTCTGCTCCACTTGTCGCTGCGGCAGCTTCGATTCCTCAGGTTTCCACCACTCTACCGAAATCCATCTGAGTGGCACACGCACGATGATCGACCCATCTGCTTTTCTTGCTCTCGAGTTGAGCACATCTCCCGCCATTGCCGCAACAGGTGGTATTTCCGGCCCAAGTTTTCGTAATGTCGACCGCCGTCAGGACCGTGGACACTATTCGCAACCCGGTTTTTCCGGATGACCATATTTAGGACCCTTCAGCTCGCCGTTCGTCTCCACACTCCGAACCGTCCTACGCTGACGTCGTCGCCCAAAGAAACTGGTCTAGCCGCTCGCCGTCACCCCAGGGTCGGCCGTCACGCTCCCTCAACGCCGCCGCTCTCCATCACCGGCTCATTCTGGCCATTCCCCGGGAAACTGACGAGTGCAGCTCCTGGAGGAGGCGCTGCGTTGACGACTCGGAACGAAAACCCTCAACCGGCTACAATTCAAGACGCAATTTACTTCGGGTGTTCGTTGATGGCCACGCCGTTACTTCTCTAATTGACACTGGTGCCCATGTATCTGTTATGAGTTCTACACTTCGATCTCGCCTGAAAAAAGTTTCTCACACGAGCTATAATCTCTACTGTTCGAGTTGCCAACGGAAGTCGAACATCGGTGCTTGGTATGTGCACTGCCCGCGTTACTGTTGCTGGCCACCACACTTCCGTTCTCTTCGCAGTCCTCGATGCTTGCCCACACGACGTCATCCTTGGAATTGACTTCTCAACTGCCCCACTCCGCTCTCATCGATTGTTCTACCGGTATCTTACGGCTCGAATTGCCTTTGTGCTCCAATTTCACTCCTCCAAGTTGCACTCGGCTACGATTCGTGAAGTCTCTACGGCTACTGCCCCAGGCTGCTATGTACGTTCCTCTGTCGCCCTTTCCGTCCGTTCCTGATGGAGACTATCTGGTAGCTCACCTCATTGGTTTGACCCTTACGCACCACATCGCACTACCACATACTATAGTGGTTGTTGCTAACAACACGGTTGCTACTTCCAGTTCTGAACTTCTCTACGTCGACCCAAGTTCTTCCCCAAGGCATCACTTTAGCCGATCTCTCCACCCTTGATGAATGTTCGATTTGTTCTTTTACACCTGACACTAAGACCATGGCGAAACCTGTCATCACGTCGCAAAATAAGGCGTTCCTCGACAAAAGATATCCAGCGACTTCTTACCTTCCCAAGTTGCGGCGCTCCGGGGTGTTCTGTTTTCTTACCTGGATATCTTTGACGTCGACGACCGTCCCCTGGGCCGCACAAGTGCCGTAATCCACCGCATCGACACCGGCGACGCCAGTCCACTCCACATTCGCCCTTATCGCGTGTCACATGCTGAGCGCCAAGTTATACAGACGTAGGTCGAGAAAATGCTGAGTAAAGACGTCATTGAGCCTTCATCGAGTCCTTGAGCCTCCCCTGTGGTCTTAGTTAAAAAGAAGGACAACACCTGGCACTTTTGCGTCGACTATCGCCACCTGAATCGGATCACCAAGAAGGACGTTTATCCTTTACCCCGAATCGATGATTGCGCTCGGCTGCCTCCACGGCGCCAACTATTTCCTCGACCCTTGATCTTTGATCCGGATACTGGCAAATTTCGGTCGACGACCGCGACCGCGAGAAGACAGCATTCATCACACCCGACGGCCTTTACCCATTCAAGGTCATGCCTTTTGGGTTGTGCAATGCCCCGGCTACTTTTGAACGTATGATGGACCCTCTTCTTCGCGGTTTCAAATGGTCGACCTGCCTTTGCTATCTAGATGATGTAATAGTTTTCTCGCCCTCCTTCGAAAGCCACCTGTCTCGTCTCTCGGCAATTATTGACGTTTTTCGTTGCGCTGGTCTCCAACTGAATTCGTCGAAATGCTCATTTGGACGTCGGCAGATATTGAACTACTCGGCCACCTTGTTGACGCCACTGGTGTTCAACCCGACCCTGACAAAGTCTGTGCAGTCCGAGAATTCCCCGTTCCGCGTTCCACACAAGAAGTTCGCAGTTTTATAGGGCTCTGCTCATACTTCCGCCGCTTTGTCTTCAACTTCGCGGATATTGCTAGGCCCCTCACGGATCTCCTCAAAAGAATGTGGCCTTTTCTTGGGGAAGGGACCAAAAACATTCCTTCGCGTCGCTAATTACCGCCCTCACATTACCACCTGTGTTGGCTCATTTTGATCCAACGGCTCGAACAGAGCTTCGCACCGATGCAAGCGGCCATGGCATTGGTGCTATACTCGCTCAGATACAGAATGGCACCAACCGTGTGATAGCCTACGCTAGCCGCCTTTTGTCGCAAGCGGAACAAAATTATTCTATCACTGAGCGGGAATGCTTAGCCCTCGTTTGGGCTATTGCGAAATTCCGTCCGTACTTATACGGACGTCCGTTCGCAGTCATCACGGACCATCATGCGCTTTGCTGGCTGTCGAGGCTTAAGGACCCTACAGGAAGACTCGGCCGATAGGCACTTCGATTACAGGAGTACACGTACTCGGTTGTTTACAAATATGGAAAGCTGCACAGCGATGCTGACTGCTTATCCCGGCTCCTCGTTAATCCACCTAGCTCCAGTGATTTGGAATCCGATGCCTGCATTTTAGCCATCACTGACTTTTTGAACGTGGCTGACGAACAGCGCCGAGATCCATCGCTGCTCACCATCATTGACCGCCTTCAATCGCGTTATGCTGACCCTTCTCTTAGCAGATACCTGCTTCAAGACAACGTTTTGTACCGCCGCAACTTACACCCCGACGGCGCGGAACTTTTACTCGTAGTACCGCATCACCTGCGAAAGGATGTTCTGCGACAATTCCACGACGCTCCAACTTCTGGACATCTAGGAGTCTCCAGAACTTACGACCGTGTTCGATGACGAGTATTCTGGAAGGGTCTGTACCGCTCTGTTCGCCGTTACGTCGCATCTTGCGACCTCTGCCAGCGCCGAAAGAAGCCTACGACTCCCCCTGCCGGTCTTCTTCAACCTATTGAAGTTCCAGCCGAACCAGTTTATCGAGTGGGGTTGGACTTTCTAGGTCCCTTTCCTACTTCTACAACTGGAAATAAATGGATTGCAGTGGCCACAGACTATGCCACCCGGTATGCAATCACTCGAGCGCTACCAACCAGCTGCGCAACCGACGTTGCCGACTTCCTGCTGTGCGACATTATTCTCCAGCATGGCGCTCCGACTCACCTGCTCACAGACCGTGGTCGCTACTTTCTATCTCGTGTGGTTGATGTTTTACTCAGATCTTGTGCTACCCGTCACAACTCCACCACATCTTACCACCCTCAGACTAACGGCCTTACGGAGCGCCTAAACCGCACATTGACGGACATGCTTTCCATGTACGTATCTACCGACCACACTGATTGGGACATAGCTCTTCCGTTCGTAACCTTCGCCTATAACTCGTCGCGTCATGAAACAGCGGTCTACTTCCCTTTTTATCTACTCTTCGGACGTCATCCCTTACTGCCTTTCAACACACTGCTTTTATCAGACCACCCATCCTCCACTTCGTACGCTCAGGATGCGATCACTCGTGCCCTCACAGCACGCGCGGTAGCGCGTGCTCGGTTATCGTCGTCGCAGACAGCACAGAAGTCTCTTTATGACCGTCGACATAGAGATGCCGTTTTTTCCGCGGGATCTCTTGTTCTATTGTGGCTCCCATCTTGACGTGTTGGCCTCTGCGAGAAACTACTATCGCGATACGCTGGGCCCTACCGAGTCATTCGTCAGGTCACGCCTGTGACCTACGAGATTGCCGCTACCACAAACTCATCAGCTGCTGCACCCAGAATGGAAGTAGTCCATGTTTCTCGTCTCAAGCCCTACAACGCCGACTCGCTCTTTTAACAGGCACCGAGACGGTGCCTTACGGGCCAGGGTGATGATACGCGTATGGAACTGTCGCCCCGACACAGCTGAATCGGCACCCAAATGAAGAAGACGACAACGTGGTTGTAGTGGGTTGGACTCTCGAGCTTCTCCCGTTGGCCTGCATGACTGTGCGCTCTTTAGGCCGTTAGCAAGACCAGCTCTCGGTGAATAAATCTTCCCCGTAACAATATTAAGCGATCGGTCCCAACCGGACGCTCTTATGCGCTGGCACCCAATACTTTATAACGGACTTCGTGTGTACTCGTAAGCATTGCTCACAAGGGGTACCCTTTCGACTGCACATGAATAGTAAGCAAAAAAAAATTAAAGAAGTAACAGGATTGGTTGGTGCACGTCCATTAAGTTTGCTCGTGCTGTGTTATTCGACACGGAGCTGAACTATTTAGAATGGTTGGTTGTTTCTTTCTACAATTTGTCTTTTATGTAGCGCAAAAGAACTATGAACACGAGTTACACATGTTCCCGTATTATTGCACAACGTAAAGCGACGAACGCCTCACGAGGCTGTTTAAAATGAGGTCGATCAAGTACGAATATACACACAGTGTAAAAAGATACAAATACTAACTAATTTATTTAACGTTTCAGCGATCTTGCCTTGGCACTCTGTGACCCGTATGCCGTCAACTTTCTCGGCCACTCGGCGGTAAAGGCCATGATTCACCTCGTTAACCTTGAAGCTATGCCGAGGGTCAGGGTAAGAATGATTTTTAAAATCTTTATCATCATCATCATCATCATCATAACTACATCCACTGCATTTGTGCCCGACGACAGCGTAGCTCTGGCCGACTGGCTCGCCCTACGCCATCTTCTGACGCCGACAAGAGCTCTCGCTGAGTGGTGCCCCGTCCTTGGACTCCTGCGACCGTGTCCATCTTTCCTATCTCCTCCTTATTTCCATATTTGGATCTCTTTGTCCCTGCACCTATCTCTAGTCTTATATTTTATATTGCTTCTTATCCCTTTTAATCCCTCCTTACCCCCTTCCCTCGGGAGCTACTGTTGAGGTGTCGCACTATGATGCTGACAGCTATGGGGCTCAACTTATCTTCTTTTCTCACTTTTAGGAATCACAATATTTTTTGCCAAGACCGTTGCCCACTACTTTAGTTTTGTGCATATCAATTTTCAGATCTACTTTTCGGCTTTCCGTGTCCAGTTCTGTAATCATGAGTTCGTGTCCAGTTCTGTAATCATTATTCATCCCCTGAGTTACTCATCAAGGCAATGTCATCAGCGAGTCGCAAGTTACTAAGATACTCTCCGTGAACTCTTATTCCTAACTCTTCCCAATCTAGGGCCCTGAAAACTTCCTGTAACCACGCTGTGAAGAGCATAGGAGAGATCATGTCTCCCTGCCTTACACCCTTTTTCCTCAGAATGCTATCGCTTTCTTTATGGAAAACTATGGTGGCTGTGGGTCCACTGTAGATTTCTTCCAGGTATGTTTATGTAAGACGTGCACCCCGGACTGACGTGACAAGCTCCAGATCTCCAGATATATCTAATGTTGCATCTATGCCACTGATTTCATGGCCAACAGCGATGCAAATACCTTAATGGTATATCGTAAACATATACTTCAGAATGTAAATTGCGTAGTTTTTTTTAAGTGACAAGTGCACTTTCACCGAAACAAAAAAAACCTCTTTTTTTGCTGCTGACAATGTGGCTGTGCCTCGCCCATCAATCTTTTTCCAGTGTGCCTACGTTACCAAAATGCCTAAGCTCTATACTGCATGCTATAATCTGTAGTCTATATTCAGGAATAAAAGTCCAATTTGACTGTTATAAATTGTTACACTTCACTAGGGCCCGAATTAGTTCGTAAAAGTAGCTTGAATCACCGTCAATGAACGATACTGGAATATTTTACGACAAAATTAACACCACCCGCGCACTTCTGTTGGTATTGTTCTTTTCTGCACGTGTGTTATGGCTATACGCGTATAATTAGACCTGTAGTGCGACTAGTCGTTCTAAGCAAAAGGCGCACGGTTCTGGACTCTAGGCAGCGTTTTCTTGCTCCTATAGTCATCCGTCCAATGCCTTCAAAAGCGCTTCAGCTCTTCTTTTTAGCTTTTTTTATGCCACGTGCACGTCGCTTCGGACCACTTATTTTTTTTTATAGAATAGATCGGTTGCCAATATTTTTGTTTCATCTGATAATATCTGTGGTTTAACGTCCCAAAACCAGAATATGGGTATGAGAGACGACGTAGTGGAGGGCTCTGGTAGTTTCGAACACCAGGGAATCTTTAACTCGTATACCCAAACTTGAGTACAGTGACCTCGAACATTTCGGCCTCCATCGAAAATGCAGCCGCCGTAGCCGGGATTCGATACCGCGACCTTCGGGTTATCAGTTAAGTGCCATAACCACTAAACCGCCGCGGCGCCTTCATTTGAGCTGTCGTCTATTTCGCGTATACCGTCTTGGGACGCAATAAGAACGTAATGCTGTAGCGCAAAATTTAAAACGAAAAACACTAAAAGACAAAGATAAATTAAAAAATTGGGCTCTTTCTCCTCACATTCGAGTTTTGCCTTACGACACCATTTCCTTCTGTAAGAACCGACTCGCCCGAAAAAAAAAAGAACTAATTAAGGAACAAAACACGGTAGGAAAGCAACTATGACATAAATAAAACAGATTGGATGGCGGCCACGTCGGCTGTTTTGAGTCACAATTATTGATGCACTGCTAGCTTATGTACCTGGCTCAGTTTATTTAAACAGGTGAAAAATATGGCATATTTTTTCTTCGTTGATTGATTGATTTGTGGGGTTTGACGTCCCAAAACCACCATATGATTATGAGAGACGCCGTAGTGGAGGGCCCCGGAAATTTTGACCACCTGGGGTTCTTTAACGTGCACCCAAATCTGACTACAACATTTCCGCCTCCATCGGAAATGCAGCCGCCACAGCCGGGATTAGATCCCGTGACCTGCGGGTCAGCAGCCGAGTACCTTAGCCACTAGACCACCGTGGCGGGGCTATTTTTCTTCCTAATTATTTTTTTAAGCTGACGGGACAATTGGAGATAACCTCTTTTTGATTGCAAGTGCTCTGAAAGTGAAAAATACTGTGACATGCTTCACGCTAGCGTGAAACTTCGGCATAGTTTACGTTTCTGTATTTTGCTCCTTTACACACACACAAAAAAAAAACGTCACACTTTGTATTCACAAATTACACAAGAGGACGATCTTACAAACAAAAAAAAACATGGCCATGCGCAAACTTTCAACGGCCTTGATGCTTCGTCCACTCTTCAATACATACGCTTTATCATGCATGTGTAAACAAGAATGGCCAAATTGTCACCGAGCACATAAAACAGCAAGTCACTCAAAAAAGAAAAAAAAAACATCTTACTCACGAATAAAGAAATCGAAGTGTCACAGACGCAAGCGTTGCCTTGCGTCTGTGACAGGCAATGTTTAAAAAACATTGTCTGCATTTTGCTTTCAATATTCGCTACAGAAACAAATTTTAAATGTAAAACTTTTTTTGCGAACCAAATCGTTTTGAGTGTTTATACATGTCTATATCTGGCGTCTGGCAGCCTACGTCTAGGTGCTCTCGTGATCGACTCCTTAACTTGCTTTAGAGTAAAGTTTGTATAGGAGGGCATGAGGGTTTAACGAATACGACTTGCTGCTCGTGACATGACTAACATGAAAATCCTGTCATGTACGTCGTCAAACCTTCGCCTCCAGACGTGTGTCACATATTCCACGAGCCGCGGTTGAGGATATCTGCCACAGATGATTGAGAGTTTACATCTGCCCATGAATGACGAGAACAGACTTTGCAAAATTAGATGCGAGTGCAATAAAGAAAGGCTTACAGCGGCAGCGTTAACCTGACGAATGCAGAGAATAAGAATCATGGTCCCAGCAGAAGTCAAACCCAAGCATTCTGCGTAGAAGTCGGGTATTCGCACACCAGGCCTTGAAAGTGATTTGAAGATAAAACACCCTATGAAGGCGTAATGCCGGCTGAATGTCCATTGTATTCGCAGTGCTGGCTATCTAATGTAATAACAAGACAATAAACATTGTATATGTATACTCCTGTACACAGAGCTCATGTCAGGTTAAGGGCAATAATCGCCCCAGTAGGCTCCGCTTCTATAGCAGTCAGATAAACATTACTTTTGTATTTCCACGATTCAGAAAGATATATATTCAAACGTTGCCCCGCCACGGTGGTCTAGTGGCTAAGGTATTCGGCTGTTGACCCGCAGGTAGTTCAGCTGGTAGAGCGTCAGACGCGTCATTCGAAGGTCTCAGGTTCGCGGTCACCCACGGCATCTTTTCGTCCACTTTTCTTTCTTTACATTTACATTACATTTACTTCTAATAATATCCCCTATAGCTTCTCTAGTATTACAGTCTGTTAGTTCTTGCTAATATTGTGTCTAACAAAAAAATCGAGTCCTTAATCATGTATTTCGTTCCTTAAAGGGGCCCTGCAACACTTTTTGAGCATGGTCAGAAAATGCTACCGATTAATAGTAGACGCTCCCGACAACACGCGAGCCAAATATTATAGCGCAGCACGCGGCCCGGAATTCACAATAAATTATGAAAGTTAGTTAAAAATCGCTTTCTCTTCTCCCGACAAATCACGCAATAAGCCCAAGAATCACTCGTAGTAAGCCCATCTATCAGCCGTTGGCTGATTTGAATATGGCGCGCTCGGTTGTTACAGAAATCGCCGCGGGAGGCCAGGTACTTAGATGGATGGATGGATGGATATGGCTGTACCCTTTAGATTGGGCGGTGGCTAGCGCCACCAAGCAGTGATACCTAATGAACCAAAAACCATATTTATTTTTTTTTCCTTAAAAAGTGAGTTTGAGGATTCGTACTTTGCAGTGAAGAGTTTAATTTTCACTCGTGCCTTGACTTTAGCCACCAATCAGATAACCTCCTTCTAGTTAAGTCTACCCGCTTAAAGTTCATTTTGCCCTCCCGGTCCCTAAACCCCAGTGCTTTGAAAAACTCTGCGCCATTATCCTGAACTATAGGGTGAAGCCCTTTACAAAACATTATCAAGTGTTCGGCAGTTTCTTCTTCCTCTCCACACGCACTGCATACTGTGTCTACCCCTTCGTATTTGGCCCGATATGTCTTGGTTCGCAGTACTCCCGTCCTGGCCTCAAACAGTAGAGAACTACCCCGAGTATTATCATAGATCCTTTCCTTGGCAATTTCCTGCTTAAAAGTTCGATAGATCTCTAGTGCGGACTTCTTAATCATGCCCATTCTCCACATGTCAGTCTCCGTTTCCTTCACTTTCTTCTTAACCGATAGTTCTTTTTGGTTTCGCCACCTGCTGTTTTCTAAGTATTTACCGGTCAACTTCCTGGTTCGCTTCCTCCATTTTGTATCGACATTCTTCATGTACAAGTAGCTGAAAACCTTCCTAGCCCAACGCTCTTCCCCCATTTCCCTCAATCGTTTCTCAAATTTTATCTTGCTGCTAGCTTCCCCGCCCTCAAATGATGTCCATCCCATATCACATTTTACTCCCTGATTTGGTGTAATCCCGTGAGCTCCTAAAGCAAGCCTACCTATTCCACGTTGCTTAATTTCTAATCTTGCTTGAACTTCTGATCTCATGCTTAAGACCGCATTGCCGGACGTCAGCCCAGGAACCATGACCCCTTTCCATATTCCTCTCACAACATCATACCTATTGTAATTCCACAGTGCCCTATTTTTCATGACTGCTGCATTCCTGTTACCTTTAGTCGTCACGTATATTTCGTGTTCCCTCAGATACTCGGTCCCATTGCTTATCCATACGCCCAGATACTTGTATTTATCTGTTATCTCTAGCATGACCTCCTGTATTCTAAGCTCACTACCTTCGTTGTCATTGAAAATCATGACTGCTGATTTTTACTTGCTGAATCTAAACTCTAACCTATCTCCCTAATTACCGCAGATGTCCATCAGTCTCTGCAAATCTTCCTTGTTGTTGGCCATTAGCACTATATCATCTGCGTACGTTATTGCTGGTAGTGCCTGATCATTAAGGTTTCCTTGTTTGACTAAAGAGAGGTTGAATCCCAGTCCACTTCCCTCTAATTTTGCCTCTAATCCTTGTAGGTACATCATGAATAATAAGGGTGACAGGGGGCACCCCTGCCTAAGCCCCCGTTTTACCTCTGCAGGCTTGGATACCTGTTTTTCCCACTTTATAACTACCTTGTTACCTTTATAGATACCCTTTAAAAGATTAGTGACTACATGTTGCACGCCCAGTGTGTCCAGTATTCCCCACAGTTCCTCTTGAACCACGCTATCGTACGCTCCCTTGATATCCAAAAATGCTAGCCACAGGGGCCTGTGTTCCTTTTCTGCTATTTCGATGCACTGCGTCAGTGAGAACAGATTGTCTTCCGACCTCCTGTGTTTCCGAAACCCATTCTGCAGTTCCCCCAGCACCCCCTCATCCTCTATCCACGCCTGCAGTCTTTCCTTTATATTCTGCATCGCCAGCCTGTAGACCACTGATGTCACTGTTATAGGAGGGTAGTTGTTTATGTTAGCTTTGTCCCCCTTTCCTTTATAGATCATGCTCATCCTGCTAAGTTTCCATCCATCGGGTACTTCACCATCGATTATTATTGTACTCACTGCCTCTCTCAGAGCCTGCTTAGACTTCGGACCTTATGTCTTTATCAGCCTAATTGGAATACCATCTGGGCCTGCTGATGTACTACTAGGAACCCTTTTCTCAGCCCTTTCCCACTCTTGTTGTGTAAATGGAGCCATTGCACCACTTGATTCGTCCTTGTCTATTGTAGTGCATAAAGTACTTCTTTGTTGAAACTTTTTTGTCACCCTAGTTCTTATATATTCAATAGCTTTGTCCCCTTCTAGCCTAGCACCTTGGGCTGTAGTTGTAAACGTCTGCTCTAGGCTTGTCTCATTTCTTAGGGAGTTTAGATGGTTCCAAAATTTCGCAGCTGCGTTTCTATCTTTTTTATGTACTTCTGCCAGTCACTGAGCTCCCTTCTTTCTAATCTTTTCATTGATCAGAAGGGATGCATCCCTTCTACAGCTGAGAAAGGTTGCCCATTTTCTTTCAACATCATCTGTCGGTTCACCCCGCTGCTTAGCATGTCTGTGTTCCCTAGAGGCTTCCTTACGTTTTGCTATGGCTCTCTTAACTTCCTCATCCCTACCAACTTTCGGGTTTGTGTCTTCTTTTCCGGGGTGACTTGTCACGCGTCTTAGCAAGCTCTAGCTCAAAGAGTCTAATTAGATTCGTGTATGTCCACACTGTCTTATTATCCTCTGTGGTTACTTTCTCAATTTGTTTAGTGGCTATTTCAATTTGCCTTTCTGAATAAAAATTTTCCTGTAGTCTCTCATCTTGTCTCCTTCCCACTTTCACTGCTCTTCCAAAACTTAGCTTGATACGTTTGTGATCGCTACCCAGACTTCTGGAGCCACCTTCATCTATGTGCATTCCCCTGAGCTTATCATACATCCTATGTGACATCAGTGCATAATCTATCGTCGACTGAAGCCTTTCTACCTCCCACGTTATTTGCCCTTCACACTTCTCGGTACTGTTGCAAATGATCAAATCAAGCCTTTCCCACATATCCATGATCATTTTGCCTGTCGGGTCGGTATACCCATCTATATCTTCTATGTGCGCATTCATGTCTCTTAGTATAATTATCTCGCACTCTCTTCCTAACTCCTGAATGTCCTTTGATATACACTCTACCATTGCCTGGTTTTCCTCTCTGGCCTTTGCTCCCGTCCACAAGTACACGAAACCAAGGAGTGTCATTAGACCTGCCACTTTCCCTTTTAGCCATAAATGTTCCTTGCACTTCTGCTTGAGCCTTTGCCAGTCTGTACTTTTATGAATGAATGCCCCAATACCACCCCCCTTTCTGCTGCCTTCTGTTCTATTACAATATTCCCACGCGTAGTCCGGATTGTTCGGAGGTTGTTCCATGTCCCTGAGATGTGTTTCTACAAAACCGTATACCGTCGGCCTCTCTTCCCTTAGCTGTTCTTCTATCTCTTCCCACTTCAGCCTGTTCCTACCACCCTGCATGTTAATATACCCTATGTCTGAATTGGCTCGGCGCTTGTGGCTACGTCTATTTATGCCCCGGACTCTACCTATCTTAGATATTGGTGCCACTTCGGAATCGTATCTGTCCATACCACCTGTCGAAGAGTCTCCCTGGTTGTTTTCCTCGTTACTAGCTATCCTGAACCCCGAAGGGCTCGCTTGCCCCCCAAAAAAGCTACTGCGCGTCCTGCAAGTCGCCAACCCACCTCATGACCTAGCCGCCCATCGAAGTGAATTCTGTCTCGTTGAAAACCCCCCCCATCTATGCACCTCTCTGTTTATTTCCACCACCTCAAAGCCTTTCTCTCGACTCATCCGCCATATCTCTTGGTTTGCGTTGACCACCGCTCTTTGCAGGTTGCTATCACGCACCGGTACCTCCGGTATCGTGCATATCACTACCTGTACCTTAGGAGAAGTGGCGCGCATGTCATCGACGCCTTTCGCCAGTGTGGCTGCTAGTCCTGCTGCATCTTCATTGAGGACATCGTTTAAACCGCCTGAAATTATCACGGGGTTTCGTCTATCAGCTGTAGTTTTGAGTTTTGCGCTCGCTTGTCTCATGACTGCTTCAAGCTTGCGTCCTGGGAACGCCCCTACTGCAACCCTCTTGTCACTTCTTACCCTCTCTTTGATGGCTTCTGTGCATGGATTTAAATTCGAGTCCCCTGCAATTATCACATGCTGTGACTTTTCAGCTGGAGCGTCCTGCACCTGGGGGCTACTTGCACCTATGACGCCGGCTGCTTTGTCCCCTCCCAGCCCCATCACTACCTCGCTGAAGCTGGGCCTTGCGACAATTGAACCGGCTGAACCTGTTTTTTCCAAACTTGCTTGGTCTTCCTTCTCCATCGTTCTGGTTGCCGGTTCCCTACTGTTCTCTTGGTAGGTCGCTTCTTTGTTCAGCTTCGCTAGCGCTTCCTCGGCGGACTTCAGTCTTTCGCCCATTGCCCTCGTTTTCTCTTGCTCTGTCGCCAACGCAGTCTCGAGCTCGGCGATTCTCATCAGCAGTTCACTCTGGGCAACCATCATTTTCTCCATTTTTTTCCTCGACCTCACATTGCCTACACTTCGCGTCAGCCTCTTCTCCATCTGCTTCTACGCTTGGGTCCACTTTCAAACCCCCTCCACATCCTGAACACTTTACAGTCTTTTTAACCATGCCTTTCTGACACCAATTGTCCCTATACTCGATAATTACTAAACTCGAGTCCTGCACTTCGAAGAAAAAAAAAGAAAGTCTAAGCTCTACTATAAAAATTTGCGTGTTCAATGTACATGCACCTCCTCCACGGGGTGGCAAAAGAAAAAAAAAACAACAAAAAAATTTCACACACACCCGCACTAATAAATACCTGGTGTCTGGCCCCCGAAAAAGCTGTACCATAAAATAGGTGCTACGAAGATTTCAACCGCTGCCTTATAATTAAAAAGACAAGCTCAAAACATGCAAAAACACTTATCTGCGCAGTCGATCCGCTCAAAAAACACGTCCATACACCTTGACAGCCCGAACTGAACTTGTCTACGCGTGCGTGCGCCATCTACTGAAAAAGCCGCGTGTTTGAAGAAGAAAAAAAAAGAAAAAGACTGCTTAAGGTCATGAGGCACGCGTGACATTTTTTGTTTGCCCCTCCCATCTTTCCCTGCTCAGCTTCCAGCCCTTTCGTCAGGACGAGAGCAGAGAGAATGCGATCGCAGTGTGTGACAAATCTTTGTAACTCTGATCGTACTGGACGGATTCTTAAATTTTCTGCGGCATTGAATTTGTGAGACAACACGCTTTTCCAGTGAATTAATTCCATAGTTACTGAAAAAAGTGTTTCAGCGCCCTTTAATGAATATATTGCCGGGTGACGAAAATTAAAATCACATTCAAATGTATGCTTGTCCACGTTTTTCTTTCACTGGGTCCTTAGGTACAATTTGCGCGTACCAGTTTATCCTTCAAGCACGAACGCACTCGCCCAGCAGCAAGTGTTGGCGAACGTGACGCTGCAATCGCAAACATTCACATTATTCACGTATGCAGGGCAACCATGATTTGGTGCTGTTGCTGCGTATGCTGGCTTTGGGAAATGAGGCATGGAAAATGCTGAGCACCGGAGTCTACGCCGAGCCAGCGCTGGTGAGTCGAGCATTAGGCCTTTTCATAGAAATGTGACTTGGGATTAATAGATGAGGCTGTGAGCAGCGAGAATACGGGCAGTTTTGGTAAACCAAAGTTACCGTTATGAAATTCGTGTTTCGTTGACATGAGCGAGAGACTATGTTGGATATACACCGAATAAAGTCAGGCAATACTTTTTTTCTGAAACTTCATGTAACACGTTAAAATTTGTTTGCTAAGGCACGTTGCGGGGCTGGTTGATTGGGATTCATCATTTATAAGGGTATACATAGCGCACCATGACAAGGACACAAAATGAGACACTAGCGCTGTGTATGTGCGCGTGTCTCTTTTTTGTGTGTCGTTGTCGTGGTGCGCTATGTATACCCTTACTTATACAAGACAAAATTTGTTATTGCAATTTTTATTGGCAGTTTTAATAAGTTCCGTATTTCATGGTTGATGAATTACGTCGAAGGTTGGCCAAATTGCATTTATACTGTAATAAAATAGTTCGCCATCATCATCTTGGAAGCAGTATATAAGGTCTATACCAATATTGATATCGAGCTATTGAAACATAAAAAAAAGGTATATGCAGCAAAGTACCGGACACAGCCAGCAAAAACGACAGCCCCAAGAAAGCAAACAGTCTTTGCACAGTTACAATTTATATGACCGAAATAAAACTATCCTGAGCAGTATCGCACAGCACGTGTACCGAGTATCCTTAGCATACGCCAACAAGAAAAGGTAAATTTCGAATCGTACATTCATTATATAAAGTACACTAAGATTTTTTTCTTAGAAACAAGCTCGAACAGCAAAGGGCTTACGAAGTGGAATTTTTTAGGTGTCTTAAGGCCTTGTAACCTAACACTTAGATCAGGGGTCCTCAAAGGTGGTTCCCCGGTACATAAGGTTCTCCAGGCCCCTCCTCGGGGTTTCACGAGCAGCTGATAAATTTTCCTTGGTTCCGCACTCACCCACTCGACTCACTTAGATGGCGACCCACAGGAGTGCTTCATCTAGGGAACCTCCTTATTGACGCCCGAGCGTCAACAGGCACATCTCATAGCGTAAGAGAAACGCCCGAGATGCACAATAAATCCCGCCAGCAGTTTGTAGCTGGCCAGAGTCCGAAAACGGGACGCATGGTTGCTTAAATTTTGGGGGCCCTCAATTATCATGTTACCACAATGCCCATATCGGTTGTTCGAAGATAGGTGCCGCTAACGTGCGCGGAAAGTCGGAAGGCTGCATGTTGGTGCCTAAACTTCTTATATACCCTTGCATTTGAATTTATTGAAAATAATGAAAAAAATCTCGCTGGGAGGGGGTTCTTTCACACTTTATGTAGCTTAGCAGGGTTCCATGACTCTAACATGCTTCAGAGCCCCTGGCTTAGATTAAAGTCGCTGTATGGATAGACCTATTTCACGGGTACAATATTTCTATGCACATGGTTATAGATTCTCAGTGCCTAATTTTAGTGGTACTTTTGGCTGCAGGACGTGCAGCTGTTCACCAGGTTTATTCCAGCGCTGATGTGCCTCATGGTTGATGACCAGGTGAGATTGGTTACTGCTTTAGAGTTGCGCCGTACACAGGCTGCGCAGTGATATGCGCATTATATGTTTGCAGCTATGCGATGAGACACATCTACCGTTTTAAACAGACTTCCCGCATAACCCTGATGCAAACAGCCGATGGTCGACAAATTGGTGCCTTTTTCTCACCAGTCTGCTTGCATACCATGTAGTAGATTAAATGAACGCAAAAGAGGAAAACGATTTCTCTGCTATTAGTAAATTACCTTTTCACAATCCTGCGACATCGCACACACGCACAAAAGAAAAAGAAAATGCTAGTGGCGACGCCATCTTGAAATTCCTGCACCGAACTCCGTGATGCCCTGAACTTTTGACGGTGTTTACAAGGACCTACGTAGCTCTCAATAAGTGAATGTGAACATACCAAGTTTCGGGAAATTTCGTCGAGCCCATGTCGACGAAATGCGACGAGTGCACTTTGAAATTCGAAACGTCACACGTGCAGGTTTCGGCGCTATGCATAAAAATGGTACTTTGACCTTGGATAATACCTAATAATGAGCGTGTGGTTGTACAATTCACGGCTTTAGAGTCTTTGGAAAACACTATCAATCTAAACCGAATAGGTTTCCCTTCAGTGTTCTTAAAATTTTGGCGTACATCATAACATTACAGAAACTGATCATTTTTACATGTATGCAGCGCACGGTGACATATAAAGTGCTTAAGCAGTAAGTAAGCAAATAGCGTCAAATTTTGTTATATCGAACGCCGCAAATTATAGAATGAAGTATTGCTAATTCTAACTATCAGCTAGCGACCACATTTCATGTACGAAAAACTTAACAGAAAATCTGCGCTCACTGAAAGCACTCACCGCAGTTGTCAGGAGTGGCCAGAGGACGCGAGCTTATTGAATTAACTTTAAAAAAACGCGTCACGTTGTGCTTGCAACATCATGTATAGTTCAAACGAGTTATTTGTTATACGTCTGTCTGAACGTAGAGTATACTGTTACACACAGAGTTCCAATAAGACTTCACCGCAAACGTACCGCTCCACAGGAACCTGGTCTTGGGTATGAAATTCCATTGCCCCCAATTCAAATGCCCGATTGCTTGTTGTTTTTTCATTATTTTTCAGATGCGACTTCTCAGTTCCCGGCTGAAAGAGAATGATGAGGGTTCACCCAGCGCAACTGCCGATCCTTCGGAACCCATTCCTGACACATTCCAAGAGTACGTTAAGGGGAACGCCCTTGCCAGTACGCTGGCATTGTTCTACGTTTTACATCTCGGTTAGTATTCACGAGACTATAATAATAAAAATCACAATAAGTATAATAGGTTTTGAAACTTTAAGTACCAAAAAAACGCAGTATTATAATACGTACGCTGTATTTAGGGGCAGACAAAATTTCGACCACCTGTAGTACATTCATCTTCATCTAATCCCGAGAAATTGGCCTTTTATGAGGTCTTGAATGTTCTTCAGCTTTTCACGTTATATGGGCGCAACACTGTATCAAACATTGGTTTTTCGCCGTCTAAGTCAAATGGCAGCAGTTCATTTTCAAGAACGTATTTTTTTTAACAATGGGAAGGAAATTATTGCGCTCTAGGCGTGTGTCATCATTACGTCGTGTGATGCCAGATTAGTTCTGCGGTAGTGAATATATACGGATATTCAGGTGCATTTGTGCCATTTCTGTTGCCGTCATGTTACATATATGCTTCAAGGAAATGACATCTCCCTTCACCACCGCGTGTTGTGTTTTGTGTATGCGAGCAAAACCTGCAGACAGCTGCGGCTCGAGCAAAAACGCACCGACCAACTCCGTTGAGAGAAGGAGCGTGAAAGGGTGCCGATGTGCGTAGTTAGGAGGCTGCGTCGCTCAGGCAGTAAGAGCGAACTTTGCTCAAAAGGGCGTGGTCACAAGCACTATCTAGGGGCAAATAGTTAGGCGACTAACACTCTGGAGCATGCTGTGCTTTCGCCGCTTACATAATTAGTGCTGAAGCGACAAACAGCACCGAAATAACTTCGCTCCCTAGAGTCGCCGTGTTTCCTTACGTCAGTCTTTCGTTGAGTTACGCCAGGTAGAATCCTGATGGTGTGAGCTACCAGGTCAAGTCAAGACCTCCGACAATTTAAACTCGGAGGTTCTCAAGCGAAAAGATGTCGGAGACACGTTGAGAGATCGCAAAGACCCGTTAAAGAGTATTTGGCATTTTAAAAATGAAAACTATCGCGTAATTCACTCTACATAGGCCAAAATCAGAGCTTATTTATTTTATTTTTAGTAACCGAAGTAAACACACGCATGTACATGGGTCACATAAATCTTGTACGTAGAGGCGTTAAAACAAACAATTTTATACAAATATAAAAAAACATATCAACAGACAGATAGTGCCGTTTGAGCACTTGCTATATGTTGAACAACAGATTTCGCGCATGTCTCTTGAATTTACGTTCAGGCATTTCGAAGTCGATACCATATGTAAAAACTTGCGCAATATTGTTGATATCTTGTACTTTAAAAGGCATTTTTCGTAGCATGTGCGAAAAGGGGAACTTGTCTGGATCAATTTCGGAGAGTGTATTGGCATGAGCCGTCAGCTGAATGATGGTGAAGTTTCTGTCTCTGAATATAAAGTATTAGTTATGTAGGGGGTCCGCCGTATGTACGGCTGACGCAGAAGCCTAACTAATGTTTCAGCCGCACACAGTCGTACCGTGCACGATTAACGTCCCCTATCCGTAGATCGCCTCATTGCAGCTACACGGGTTCGAGCGAATAAGGCAACAGGCTAGGTCAACAAAACGACACTTCATTGCTAGGCGCTGGCAATAGAGCGCGAATGTCGCGAAGAGAAAGTACAGAAACAAGATTAGACGCTTACTCCTTCGTTGTTGACGTCCTCGGCTCGCAGGGGGTTGCGGGTTCGACCTCCTTCGGTCCTGGCCGGTGTCAGAGAGGGCGCGCGGCCGTGCGCACGCTAGTTTTGTCCACTGACCCGGTTTCCCTCTCCCTAACGAGAATAATACCTTTTCTCACCGAGGAAGGGGAAACCCGTTCCGCGCGCCGGGAAAGGGGGAATTGCGAGTGCCGGCTGTGGGGGTGTTCCCGCAACTAGGCTTTCGCACTGCCGTAAAAAGGGAAAGGAAGGCTGGGCGCGCGTGCTCCCCCAAAGTTAATACGAGTAAAGGTCACTTACTCTAGTAAGATCACGATTCACAATGATCTGATTAATACGTAGCTCACGAGGAAGCCCATAAGAGTTATCAAATATTTGATTGGTGATGATCGATATGTGAAGTTTAACGCCCCAAAACCACCGTATGAACATGAGAGACGCCGTAGTGGAGGGATTTGGAAATTTCAACCACCTGGGGTTCTTTAACGTGCACCTAAGTCTGAGCACACGGGCCTACAGCATTTCCGCCTCCATCGTAAATGCAGCCACCGCAGAGGCACTTGATCCCGCGACCTGTGGGTCAGCAGCCGAGTACATTAGCCACTAGACCACCGTGGTGGGGCTTTCGAATATTTCAAGAATTTTTTTTTCGGAAAACCTCTAGTTCGTGTGAATTCTGAGCAGACGTTTCTGCCCATATACAAGTGCACAGTAAAATAACCAAGAATAGAAATAGGTGTTGTATGTAGCCTTTTTAAGCCTTAATGGAGCAAGGTCCGACAGCTTATGCCTACAGCCTACAGTTTTGCCTAATTCAGGGGCAAGTTTTGATACATGATCGATGACATGTTTTCCTCGAACCATGCCATATTTTTTTGCGTTTTAACATACTCCTGTGTGGCGCCCAGAAAAGGGAACTTCAGTGTAATGCATCAATGAGTAAACAATAAATGCGTACAATATTCGAGTATGTTGCTGTCACATTCATCGTTTCGCCCTTGACATTTCTTCAACCTAAAATTTCTTACAAATCTCTTGAAATTGATGAAGGCAGAAGGAACCTGAAGCGCGAAGGAGCGGGAGCTTCACCGTAGCTTGTGACCCGATTATCGCTTTACAAACTGAAACGTTGGGGCTAGTATGTAATGCGTGTGGGTTCTTTTGCTCGTAAGTAACAAATGTAAGATACGCTCGCGCACTACCGGACTGGAAAGGCTCGCGAGGGTTCTGTCTTACGGCCTTCGCAACGCGTCTGTTTCCATCTCCCACCGCAACAGCACGTTGTCGTTACGACCCTGCCGCTGCTAGCCGTTGCGTTCGCTACTGTGGTCCACGCAAAAGTAGACAGACAGGCAACAGAGAAAAAGTATCGTCAGACCCCAAGGAGCGAGTGTAAATGCCTATAAATACAGCTACAACGAGCGTGTCAAGGCACCCTATAACTACAGCACGATCGCTGCGCCCCTCACGTTGAGCGCTACTACTACGCTGCCACCCTGACGATTGCGTAGCCAGGATAGAACCACCGACCCAGCTGCCACACCGGGGTTCCACTAGGAGAGAAAGGTTCCTTATAGAGCGTTTAGTAATCGGCTGCTCCTGGCCTGCGACACGGAGTCATCGGCTTGGCAGAGCCTCGTCCCCTGCGTGCACTGCGTGCGGGGCAGATGAAACAATGGAGCACCTGTTGCATGTTTTCGAAGTGATTTATGCGCTACGAGCCGTCTTGTTCGCTGCACTCTGTCGCCAGGGTATGGCCGCGGCTACTCAGAGCGACAACTTCTTGCCTGCACACCCAGGTCTTAAAGGTGGTTCTATGCTTCTTTGGGGACACTCGACTGGACAACCGGTTACAGAAGCCGCTGGTCGCGTCCCCGGTCTCAGACGCCATTTTTCTTCTTTTTCTCTCGTCTCCGCATTTTTAATACCCTCACCACCGCCCCTTACCGGCGCTGAGCCGTGCCCCTAACTAGAGCTGCAGAAGTCGCGTCTTTTTTGTTCCTCAACCTCTCTCGCACGAGCGTGCTGAGAAATGTCTCTAACCACGAAAAAACACTGACATACCATTGCGTTGAACTCGACTGCGGAGGCCATAAGACGAAACGCTTGCGCGCCTTTACAGCTCGGTCGTGGCTGGCCTTGCCTAAACGGGCCCGATCAAACCTAACAGCATAAGCACTGCCACGCAGCACGACAGCATGACCATACAGGCCTGGTGCGGGTGCTGGGCACTCTGGCAGAGACGGAAGGCCGCCGCGCCTACAAGGACCCGTTCCTGCACAGCCTGGTTGGACACTTGACAAAGATGGCTCACCATTTTGCAAGAGAAGACTTCTGCATGGTCGTATTCGACGACTTCTTCCTCCGCGGACTGAGGAGCTGTGCTCTGAAAGTCGGCACACAGAAAAGCAACAGGCATGCCAGAGAGGTAATGATAATTGCTAGGGTTTTGTGCCCAAAACTAGCAAATGGTGGTTCGCAAGAGACGGTGTAGTGGACGGCTACGAAAACTTCGACCTCCTGGCATCATTAACTACGGACCAAGGGGTGAGGCCTGTCATGTGCCGTAATCGTATGCAGTCGTAGCTTGGCATGATGCACGCAGAACTAAGTTATAAAAATGGGGAAAATGCATCTTCCACTGCGCTCCGCGTTCTTAATCTTTCGTCTTCGTTCGCTCTGCCGGTTTAAATGACGGCGACGCCGCTCGACGTAGGAACGGTCACCTTATAGCTACGCTCTACAAAGCTAAAAGAGAGCAAGAAGTAATAGATGTTATAGTACAGCAATTGGGTTGGGAAAAGTTGAGCGGGTAAAAGATAGCCGAGCCGAGGCCAGCTGTGTAGCTTTCCATCAGTTTACCTGTGACCTAGTCTTCCGTACTTAGTGCAAGCCACGCTAATTTTTGTATAACTTATGTTGGTGTTTGCTTCGGCGAGTTCATAGCTATTCATCATTACGTTATTGTGCGCTACTTAAAAGTCTCGTCCTTCATCTCAAAGAAGTTCGTCTTTTACGCAGTGCGCGGTATGTAGATACAATTTTTGTAGCGTAAGCAGTTTAAGCCGAGGTTGAGCAGTTTCGCGAGGACCTACGGTGAGCAGTTCGGCGCAAGGGCCAGGAGTAGTGACGTCACATGGCGCACAGCTGCTGCGCCGAAGGCCTGGAAGCTCCTGGAATGACCTGTCACTAGTGGGCTGGAGCTTGACACACGTGAGATCACTCACTACTCCGTACGTACATCCATCCGTCCGTTCGTCCGTGGTTCGTTCGTTTGTCACCTTTCCAGCCAAACGAAGCTCACGCTACGTACATCCTGGCATAGCCGAGCTAGGTCACTGCTATATTTTTTTTCTCAATGTCTTCTCAGCCGATGTATTGATCATTGCCCGCACCACACCCAAAGCTCTCTGAAGCTGAGGTGGTTTTTTTCACAGCCTCCGGTATTGGAGATATCCAAAGCTTTCTGCAATTCACTTGATTTTTGCACTGCCTCTGAAATCTACTCACCTCTGATCAAGCAACAATGTCATGTGGTGCGAGGACGTCATCCTGTGACGTCACGCTATGTGATAAAACAGACGTCCATATGACATGACGATAGTTATAGCTCAAGAACAAAACGATGACACAGAGACAAGAAGGACACGTGTCCTTCTTGTCTCGGTGTCGTCGCTTTGTCCTCGCGCTATAACTATCGTCATGCCATACCAACTAGCCCAAGCTGCCACACTTCTAAGTCCGTATGACGTCACGAATTTCCGCCATATATGAAATCATTTTTTTTCTTTTTTCTGCCTTGCTCGTGTTGGTTCCGGCGGCGATGCCTATTTCCCAGTTTGAGGATGCATATGAGGCTTTCGCGTAAATGTGCGACATATTAACTGCTTCATAATGCCAAGGCATACTGCAGAAATGAAAAGCAAGTTATTGAGTTGCATTCAAAAATTAGACTTTTTCGCCCAATGTGGATTTTATTTATAACACTGCTTTCCGAACACAGATTTCTTTTTTTTACAGATGACTAAGACCACAGCAAGACATCTCATGCGCCTATTATGGCAAGTGCATGGTAGCCTGCCCCCAGCGAGGTTGAACAACCTCTTAAACAAAGTCCAACCCTTTGCTGAGGTGAGTCGGCCTTTCACCGGTGTTCCTTGCAACGCCGAAATTCCCCGGTAAGCAACGTGTTTCTCTTCATATGAAGGAACCTCGAGGTGACCTTAATGCCATATTTAAATGTCTTTATTGACACAAGTACCGAGAGCATGGTTCTTAACATCGCTGGCTTGTGCCCGCATCTCCTGTGCGAATATGAGCCACACATGACGGCTTGATTAATAATTTGGCAATCACTTTATCAGTGTATTTTTTACGTGTCCTTCGTTCTCGAATATACGCCGCCGTAAATAACTTTAAGAAGAATACAACTGACGAGCATGTCACGTTATTGAGGTCAGAACCTACTAGTCATACACTGAGAAAGATGGTTCAAGCTCGACTTTAAGAGCTCCGCTCTAGAAGTCCGTTTCTACCAGGCAAGAAAATCGTTCAATTTTCGTGACGAAAGGTCTCACAAGATCAACAAAAAAGGCGACATTGTTTGCATGGCTGAGCACTGCCGCCACCACCACCGATATCCGTAAACACTAACGAGTGCAGTGAGAAGAAAACATCAAGGATCTAGCCGGGTTTGAAGTAATAAATGCACGCTATAATTGCATTGAATTATGCACGAATAAACTATTTTGTTTCAGGTTATTGAAGAACTGAAAGCATACTTCCAGGCTTTGGAAGATAACATAGACCGCGTAAACCTACAAGCAGCAGCCCCTAATTAGGCAGACATCCCACTGCCACGTTCGCCAGCGATGGTACCAATGTGATTATAGTCTCCGCCATTGAAATCGGCTCATCTTATTTGGTAAGTTAGCACTTGGATACATCATCACCCTAACCCTAATTTCTTGCAGGTGCCTATTGGCGCTGTGGTATCGGTTGAATCACTAGTCGTCTTGTGTACGCTGGTAAAGATAGAGTTTCACAGCAGTTCAGTACATGGAAATCTGGCGTTAATTTTTGTGTAAGCTCACAAGCACGGAGCTTCAGCCAGCGTGGGAGTGATGGATAGTACATATTTATTTGAATAAACGTCGTTCTTTCAGCTCCGTGTGGCCTATAGCTAATATAGCTAACAAAAGGTCTGAAATCGCATTTTACTACATTTATTGGTGGCCAATTGAAATTGGCTCACAAGGTTCCCAACATGACACTCTTTTTTTCTGAAATGAAAGCCAAAACAACAATAAACAAAGCCATATGTGCGTTTGAAGCCACAAGCGTGAAGACTAGGAAAATTCATGTACTATATACTCATGCTTTCCACCAAAGTTCCAACCATGTTAAATGTCGGTCGCACATATATCGTCCCACGGTGATTGTAAACAAGAACATCTTCAGGCGTCTGTGATTCATAGGAGGAGTCAGCGATACGCCAATAATTGGACAATATTCCCAGACGACTTAAGTGCAGATTAATACACGCATGGACTTGCACATATTAAAATGCATATAGCGCGTGCTCGCGTACTTGTATGTAGTCGTGCTCAGTACGACTTGTAAGTTGCAACGCAGGGAGGCGTGGCCTTACACGCTCCAAAAGCACTAATTGATGTTGGAACTTATTCCAAACTAGAAAGCTTTAATGAGCAAAATTTAAATGTGGAAATGAAAATAGGTTGAAGTGATGAGCAATTCTTCAGCATGCGAGGCCACGTGCTCACGTGTTGCAAGTTATACTGACCACGACTGCAGATTACAAGTCTATGTGGGTCACAGGGTATATATACCTGAACCGCGGCCGCTGGATAAAAAGAACCAGCCGCGGCCGCTGGATAAAAAGAACCAGGCGCGGCCGCTGGATAAATACTATGTAGCGGCCATGCCTGAACTAAAGTTGCGCAGCCAAATGAAATCCCCACAGAAAGCGCTTGAGTTACGTGCATCTGGTAGAAAAGAACAGTGTTGTTCGTTCTTAGGATGAACACTGCTCAGCGTGGCCGCGTTCTGCGGAGCGCCAATACATCCGGCGTGGCCGTAATCGAATCCACGAAGTGCAGGCCACGGCCGGGCTATAGACTGCACCTGCGCGCGCTTCTTTCGCGAGTGCAGGTGCAGACTAGTGCGCAGGCGCACACCCCGCGCATGCCCCGCTACAGTTTTCACGCACGGTCATGCGGGGAGTGCTGCCACGTTGCACGATGGTCATCCTAAATGTGGACGGCAGTCGAAAAATCTGTCCAGGATTGTAAGTCTGACGCAGTCCTTCGAATCCTGGACATGGATGATGTCTGCCTGCACGCCTGTGTACAGTCAGTTGAATTAGGATTAAAGCTATTTCGGGTGAGGCAGCTATACCTCCACGAGCTGAACTACCACAACCCGCTCTTTCGCTGAGCGCCATGCTGCGTGTTCCGATAAATAGGGAGAGCTTTCATGTTAATTACTCCAGACAGGCTGTCTCTTGATGAGCGTATTGCGCACACTTTGAAGAACACCACTTCCGTTCTATTTCTCTTTTTTTTGTAGCGTAACGTACACTGGTCGAGGTTGAGCAGTTTCGCGTGGCTCTTTGAGAGCAGTACTGCGCATGCCCGAGGTGCAGTGAGCTTCATCGATTTACGAACTCCCGAGCCAGTCCCGAGCCGGCGCGCGGATGCCTTGCTGACAGGAAACGACGTGATCGGCGTCATTTGTCACGTGATGCGAGTGGTCCCGGACCGCGAAGTCAGGGCTTCCGGTGACCAGGTGCTCGCCGTATCGCCAGCGACACCGCCGATTGCTGCGAAAATGGCTGCCGTGAAAGCAAATTTTGCCGCGCTCACTAAGCTTGTCGCAGAAGTGCTGGTTTCAGATGACGATGACGGCGAAATGTCAGATCTACAGTCGGACGAAGAACTGGAGGAGACTTCAGATCTCACCGTTGCTGCCGTGCTTGTCGCACAAATTATCAGGGAAGACCGACACCGGGTGCGGCTATGTAGAAAGCGTGGTGGACAGCTACAGTGACGAAGAGTTCCGAAGGCTGTCACGTTTACAGAGGTGCACCACTGAGGTGATCACGGCCGACTTCGAGTCTTCGTCATACTATCCTCGCGGTGGGCGCGGAAGACAGAAAATAACAGCATTGAAGACTATGCTGATTGCCCTGACGTACCTGGGCACGCAGTGGTCCATGAATGCCATAGCCGACAAGTTTGGTGTCAGCGAGACGACGGTGCACGTTGCGATACGCCGCGTTTTGGACTTTCTGCTGTCCATAAGCGAAAGAGAAATACGCTGGCCTAACGACGAGGAAGCTGCATGAAATAAGCGTGCGTTTCGTGCGCTTGGTCGTTGTGTCGGCGTCGAGGCTGGCCTGCCAGACGTCATCGGTGCCATTGATGGATCCCATGTTCGCATCACAAGACCCACAGTGTGCGAGGAGGACTACTACAACAGGAAGAAGTTCCACTCCATCATCCTCCAGGCTGTTTGTGATGCCGACATGGTGTTCACTGACGTATTCGTTGGCTTTCCAGGCAGAGCACACGACGCCGGGGTGTTGGAGGAGAGTTTTCTATTCGAACAGGCAGCGTCGAGATACGACAGTGAGCGAATAAGTAATATTCAATCGAATAAGATCGCACTTTCTACAGGTTTGTTTGGCTGACAGTGGCCTTGATTGATTCTTGTTGCGCTAGGGTAGCTAAACAACCCCTGTTCTTGAGTGTAAGCAAGAGAATAATGTTAAGAGTACACACTTTATATGTTTGTAATAACTCATTATAATTGGCACTCCGAAGTAACATTCATGTACATTTTCAGGTGGATATCTTTTGGGGGATGCTGCGTACCCTCTGCTTCCGTGGCTGCTGCCACCTTACCGCCACGTCACAAGCAGCTGGCAGCCATGGATGAGCAAGTTTAACCATGTGCACTGCAAGCGGCGCGCTGTTATTGACATAGCATTTGGCCTGCTGAAGGGACGTTTTCGGCGATTGGACAAGATCGATGTTAACAGCATTCCGCAGGCTGTGAAAATTGTGATGGCAGCCTGTGTGCTGCACAACCTTGCCCGCAGACATGCCGACAATTTAGAATATAGTGACATTGCAAACAGCGACCTTGGTATATTTTCCAGTGAGCCAGTTGATGTTGACCACAAACCTACGTTGGCAGCAAGGCTGCGGGACCGTCTGGCCCAGAGTGTGCCATTGTGATTGTATGCTCTGTGTTAATTTTGCTGCCTTTGGTGAACATCCTATTAACTCTTTCTATGTGAGCCATTGGAGTATGTGTCAGCTTATTATCATTACTTTAATTGCTGTAATTGTTATGCTATGAAGAGGACGCGTTTTGCGGGGGCCAGCAGTTCTGTCTTCAAATGTATTCTACCAGAGCAGAGTTTCTCAGCCATGAATATTTTCAGGACAGAAAAAACGATTTGCAATACTTGCATATTTTGGGGATCCCTGTGGACTGGTGGAAGTGATGAGGCACCCCTCGCCTGAGCAGCTTGTAAATAAAACTGCCCTCATTCAAGCTTTTTCTAGCTATGTTTCCTCTTTAAATGGGATCGGGCCCGCATCTATATGATGTAGGAAAATTCAACAAGTATTTTGCAGCTATTTTATAGAAAAAGCGATACATAAACGAGCTGCACCGCAATGCGAAATTGTAGCCAAATATCAAGAATTTGAAAGGGTTTCAATTATGAGACATAATATGACTTGAAAATTCAACTTTTTTTCTGACAATGACATTTGCAGATTTCTTGGGTTCCAAGGAACTGCATTTAACGACCACAATACTAGAACACCGAATGCTAACACATGACATTGCTGCGTAGAATTTAATGTCCCGTTCTGTGTAAACGCATCGTGTCTTCGGCTCACTCTTGATAGGAGTATGGTTTGCCTTAGTTATTGTAATAAAACTTCTTAAGAGTTTCTGGTCAATTTTCAACTATTTTATAACGACACTCTGAAGCACGTGATTACGTGACTCTGTTATGGACGTAGGGTCTAAAAACATGTGTTTACGTCTTTGAGAAAGTGTATGTTTATGGATGAGAAGGCATTTTTTAGTAAATGTTACCTTTCATGAGCATGGCTTCCAGCCACAACCTTTGAGTATGGAGCATTATTGTTTACTGCATAAGTGCAGTGACACTGTAGAGTATATTGCATTGTATGTTTGCTGCAAGTGCCCTGAAGACTGCCTGCATGATTGCTGAACGAACTTTACAGTGCAATATTCAACCTGGCTTACGTTGATTCAAATGCGACCTGCAGCAATGCCATGGCTATGTTAATTCCAATAAGTTAGGCAGTGTACTACGGACCACTCATGATGCTGACTATTATTCAGGTTTCAAGATTTTTTTTTGTGACAGGTTTGAACTACTTACAGCAGCTTGGATCAGTAGTGCAAAAAAGATGACATTTTTGTTCATTTTTTTCACATAGTCATGACATGTAATGCTGTAATAATCTACGTACATGCAACATTCATTCCATGTAAGTTGCTCTACTGAGCACTGAATTTACTTGTTTCTTTATATTGTTGTTTAGCAGGAACTCTTTTTTTCGACACATTATCCTGCCTAAAAGCAGCACGCTTTGAATGTGCTGGTTGCATGCTACAGATGCTAACCACTGTGAATATATTATGGTTCAACTTGCCCCTTGGGTTGTTTATGACCCACGTAAGCAATGCTTCTTAAGGAGTGAAAGTTGGTTATAAATAAATGTGATATTTTTCCCCACATCAGCCAAAGACGGTTGGGTCACCTTGTGTGTGTAAATACGTGCGGTGTAGTTCTATGCAACTGTCACTCACCGGAAAAATAAAATGCAATGTGTGTAGTTTGGCATACCGATTAACCACCAAAATAGCTAGCACTATGATGGTATGTTGACAAAGTGGATGTGACAAAGTATTAAAAAAATGTAAGAGTGCTTTTTAAGCTTAGCATTCAAGGCAGCACATTTGTATGGCAAGCTGAGTACAATAATGTTAAAATAGAATGGGCACCATTGTTGGGAAACACAGACCTACTCAGCGTCTGAGTTCGTGCAAATGCCCTTGCAGTCGTGGGTTTATCTATAATGATGACACGTTTGTCGTGACACCCGCGTACCTTAATTACACAGTCACGTTCTGTACGCTCGCCGCAGCCTGGTTTTTTACGCGTACGACGCCACCGCCCCCGAAATCTACCACCTAACAAGTTTTCACTTAAAAAAAGAAGGGCGTGCAGCTTGCACTAGCATTGCGACGTGTCAACAGCGAAGTTTTGTAATCTACTTATAGCTTTTACTGGTATTTGTAGGCTTTGCTAAGTTAGGCTAGAGTTGGCCTAATTAGCCTTAACTAAATTAGCCATGCATTCATTAGACTTGACTTGCGGTGTATTAGTATCACCTAATTAGTCCTCGTTCAGTTAACTGGCTTTTAGTACACCTTCATTAATAAGTAGGACTAGGCTTAATTAGCTTGACTAAGCTCAACACATTTATGTGAAGTGACGTCATAGCTAGGCGTAGTTTTTTTTCGCATCCCATGGCCTAACCAACGGCCTAAATAGTTTTCTCTCTCTCTGTATTCGTTCCCTCGTCCATAAGTTATGACATCCCACACCGAACAAATAAGCACAAATATCCCGAGAGAGATACAGAGGATGAAGAGAACAAAGAGGCACACGGGCCTGTTCAAGATGATAATTTATGTTCACAATACGCGGCGCAACGAAAAGCTTGAAGAGATCCTGGACATTATGCTCTACTTGACTTCATGCACGGGAAAATAATTATCGTCACGAGCACATTTTTTCTTCAGTGCGGTTCGTTCTCTACACGCAGCATACGCCATGTGCTGAGCAGGCCACCTACGAGCGAAGATATGGTGGATTACGTGCCAGGTCCCTTAAACCTGGAGGTTATGACCGAGCATCTTCCACCACCGAACTCTGGCACGATGGTGCTGTGTTGCGGACCACCTCGGTTCATCGCCGCAATATGCGAGCCGGCGCTTAGGAAGATTGGACACAAGCCCAACCATGTGCTCTGCTTTTGAACGACCGTGCTCAATTGTTCATGATGAGCTTTATGCCTTAGCTTGATTGCGAAGTATTGTATTTAAATAGCCCAACTTTGTTAATCTATGTGGCTTGTTTCCGCACACCCAAGTAGAACGCGGGGCGATTACAGACCATATATAACAAAATAGTGTTAAAAAGCTATAAATGGCTTGCACTGATGTCAGTTTATCGCCATGCTTAAGTCACTGTAACCGCCATGCAGGATGAACTATGAATACGAGCTAAATAGGCCCTGTGACACTTTTTTTAGGTAGCCATGGATTGGATTTACTTAAGGAGCTTACTGCCTCACAGATTCACTGCCACAATTTTTCTTTAGAATCCGTCCACTACGAGCTGAGCTACAAAGATTTGTCGAATCACTCACTTTATGCGCTCCCGAACAGTATGATGTAGTCTGCTGGGTGTCAGAGAACCACCACGAGACCCAAAGCCATGTGATGGTGGACCAGCTAGCCGCATCTACCCAACAAAGCACTGGCAATGCATGCATATCTGTGTTTGACGGTACATGCATATTTGTGCTTGACTGTACAGCCGTGGCTCCGTGAGCAGCCGACTTTGCTCTGCGGCGCGTCACCTTCCGGTCGTTGCGAGTTGTGACGTCGCGTGCGCAGGAGCATTAGTGGTCTTTAAAAACGTGTAGGCCTGCTCTGCGCAAGTGACAATGTTGGAAGGTGTGTTTGTTTAATCGAATATCCGTGCCTGCCCAGGGCGCTTTCAACGTATCTCTTTCATAAGACAAAGCGCTGTTTCAACAGATAACACACGCCTGCACAAAAGAAGCGCTCTTTGTGGCCGTCTTGATTTTGTTTACAAAGATGTTGGCATTGTCATATTGTCACGGGCTAAGTAGATGCCTGAGGCTGACTACGACGAAGTGCTGAGGGGAACGTGCGCGGACTGCAGCAGCGTTGTACGCTTTTGCTCGCCAGTATATTCATCGTGTATACTGTATTCCCCGTAGCATCATTGGTGGAAGGCGCGGGGTACAACTCGCTGTACAGCCCCACGAGCTGGATCTTCACAGCGGACAGCGCATTGCAGCTACCACGATGATTGACCAGGCTACTCAATGTCAACAAGGTCCGTCAGCCCCGCAACCGATCGTTGTGGTGAAACCTCGTGACCCAGGCCCATGCAATGGCACAAGTGGCATAGACGTCGATGACTGACTGGTTCTGTATGAGCGCGTCAGCTGCAGCAACCATTGGGATCCGACGCTTACGTTGGCGAACATCATCTTCTACTTGCATGGCACGGCAAAACTCTGGTACGAGACCCATCAAGAAGAGTTGACCAGCTGGGACGTCTGTAAGCAGAAATTGCGCTATTTGGGAAACCCATCAGACGTCAAGTGGCCGCAAAGAAAGAGCTTGCGACTCGTGCCCAGAGATCCACAGAGCCGTACATCGCGTACATCCAGGACGTGTTGGCTTTGTGCCGCAAGGTCGACAAGGACATGCTCGACGAGTACAAAGTCGGACACAACCTGAAAAGAATTGCCGATGACGCCTTCAATTTTCTGCTGTGCAAGGACTGCTTGACGGTGGAGTCGGTCATCGAAGCAAGTCGTCGGTTCGAACAGGCGAAAAGTAGGCGCATAGTTCACCGATTTGACCGCCTTCCCAACACTGCAGCTACCTCCTCTTGCGAAGATTTGCCCACACTAAATCAACCACCAGCGCCGGAAAACGTCACCAGAATAGTCCGTCGGGAACTCGAGGCTTTGGCACCCGCTATGTCTAGCGTCAGCGCACCAGGACACAACTTTGATGCTGTTTCAATGATACAGGCCGTGGTTCGCCAAGAGATCGCGAATATGGGCATTTCGCCACCTCATCAAAATGCCTCTACTACTTCCAGCTCGGCTCCAGTCGTTGCGGCTGCCACTCCGAACCACATGTTCGCGCCGCGACGAAATCCAGCTGAATGGCGCACTCATGATGATCGGCCCTTATGTTTTACGTGCCATTGGATAGGACACATTGCTCGCCATTGCCGCAGCCGTTGGACCTCATCACCTCGACCGAGCTTCTATGATTGGGGACCTCGCTCCGAACGTGAACCTTATGCCCCGTCCTACCGTGCTGAGACAGGTGCAGAGCATAATTCAGAACGTCGGACCAGCCACTCGCCATCGCCCATGCGTCGTCAGTCCCGCTCGCCCCAACCCCGCCGTTCTCGGTCTTCCTACGACCGTCGCTCAGAAAACTAGCCGGCGCAGCCCACGGAGGTGACGCTGCATACACGACTGGGACTGCAAATCCTCTGATTACTCCCGACCAGCGGTGCAACCTTCTTACAATTCTCGTTGATGGTTTACCTGTAACTGCTCTTATTGATACCGGTGCACAAATATCTGTGATGAGCTCAGACCTTCGCCGCCGCCTCCAAAAAGTTCTGACGCCTGCGATTGCACCTGCCGTTCGTACAGCGGATGGGAGTACTCCTGCTGTCCTTGGAATGTGCACTGCGTGATTAACGATATCTGAGCATGAAACTTCAGTTCTGTTTGCTGTACTGGAAAATTGCCCTCATGACCTCATTCTTGGACTCGACTTTCTGACTTCACATGCTGCGCTCATTGACTGTTCCAAAGGTCTTCTTCGGCTCGAACTACCGTCCTTCTCAGAGACCGTCTCTACCAGCCAACCTCGTCTACGCTCTGTCGATTTCCTCAGACTTCCGCCGCAAGCCGCCGTCAAAGTCCAACTCTGGCCATATCCTCCAGTACCCGATGGTGATTATGTTGCTGCCCCAATTTCTAACGTGGCCATGACACGTAATGTTGCACTCCCTCCCCAACACGATGGTTACCGTTAACGACAACCGAACTTCATTTCCCGTCTTCGATTTTGGCTTCTCAGCGCAAGTTAATTCTCGCGGCATGTCACTTGCGCATCTGAGACCACTGGTCGACCACACAGTTTTCGCCCTAACCACCGATTTGTCACCCGGTTTTTCATCAACGTCGCTCTCGTCACGTTCCTGTTCCGACCTTTTCAAGCCAATGCTATCTGACAAGCTCACCTCTGAACAAGTCTCTGCTCTCTGCCGTGTGCTTGCTTCTTATCAGGACATCTTTGACTTCGGCGACCGTAATTTGGGCCAGACATCCGTGATAACCCATCGCATCGACACCGGTGACGCTCGACCCATTCGCCGACGGCCCTACCGTGTGTCAGCCCCGGAGCGTGGTATTATAGAGCGAGAAGTCAATAAAATGCTTCATAAGGGCATAATCAAACCCTCATCTAGACCCTGGTCCTCACCCATTGTACTTGTTAAAAAGAAGGACAATAGCTGGAGATTCTGTGTTGATTACCACCATCTCAACCATACTACCAATAAAGATGTCTATCCCCTAGCGCGCATAGATGATGCACTCGATTGCTTACACGGTGCCAAATATTTCTCTTCAATAGACCTTCGCTCAGGCTACTGGCAAATCGCTGTGGACGACAAAGACAGAGAGAAGATGGCCTTCGTGACTCCTGGTGGACTTTATCACTTCAAGATGATGCCTTTTGGATTATGCAATGCCCCCGCGACTTTTGAGCACATTATGGACTCTCTCCTTCGAGGCATGAAGTGGATAATCTGCCTCTGATATCTTGACGACGTTTTTGTTTTTTCGACTACTTTCGACGACCATCTTACCCGTCTGTCAACAGTGCTTGATGTTTTCCGACGTGCCAACTTGCAACTTAACTCGTCCATATGTCGCTTTGGGCAACGCCACATCTGCGTACTCGGCAATCTTGTTGACGCTGCGGGCGTTCAACCAGATCCTGCGAAAGTCCGAGCAGTTCGCGACTTCCCCACACCCCGCTCAGCCAAGGACGTCCGAAGTTTTCTGGGACTGTGCTCCTATTTCCGTCGTTTTGTCGAGACGTTTGTTGAAGAATAGCCCGTCCTCTAACCTGCCTCCTCAAAACGGATGTCGCAATCACCTGGGGCCAACAGCAAGCAAACGCCTTCTCGTAGCTCGTTGACATTCTCACCAATCCACCAGTCCTAGCACGCTTCGACCCATCTGCTACCACGGAGCTTCGTACTGACGCCAGTGGCCACAGCATATGCACAGTGCTGGCGCAGCGGCAACAAGGAATGCGCCACGTCGTCACGCACGCAAGCCGACTGTTGTCGCGCTCGGAACAAAATTATTCGCTCACAGAACGCGAGTGCTCATCTCTCGTCTTGGCCTTTGCGAAATTCCGACCGTACGTTTATGGCCGACCATTCTCAGTTATTACGGACCACCATGCGCTTTGCTGGCTCTCCTCACTCAAGGACCCTACGGGACGCCATGGTCGCTGGGCGCTGCGCTTACAAGAGTACACTTTTTCCGTATCCAATAAATCCGGACAACTTCACAAGGATGCCGACTGCTTGTCCCGTTACCCAGTCGATCCCCCTGACATGATGGAAGATGGACAAGAGGCTCTCGTTCATTCAATTGCCGACTTCACCGACATAGCTGCTGAACAACGCCGCGACCCCTCTTTGCGTGCTATTATGAATGGTCGGCACTCTCCCCACCCTGACCACTCCTTACAACTGTTCGTTCTTTTCAACGACATCTTGCACCGCTACAACGCCCGCCCAGATGGAGCTGAGCTTTTACTCGTTGTTCCTGCGCATCTTCGCCCAGACGTTTTGGCTCAGCTCCATGATGCCCCCTCCGGTGGACACCTAGAGGTGTCACGCACGTGTGACCGTGTTCGCCACCGAATCTTATGGCCTGGCCTCTACCATTCTGTGCGACAGTACGTTGTGGCATGCGACCTCTGCCAGCGCCGCAGGACACCTGCTCTGGGACCTGCTGGTACCTTCCAGCCCATTGAAGTATCAGATGAGCCATTTTTCCGAGTCGGCCTTGATCTTCTAAGACCTTTTCCCGTGTCGGCCACCGGTAATAAGTGGTTTGCTATTGCTACCGACTACGCAACGTGGTAAGCCGTTACACGCGCCCTCCCCACCAGCTGCGCTACTCATGTAGCCGATTTCCTTCTTCATGACATCATTCTGCGTCATGGTGCTCCTCATCAGTTGATCACCGACCGCGGCCGCTGTTTTCTATCTAAAGTAGTCGACGAGCTCCTGCGATCCTGCTCTACCCACCACAAGTTCACTACAGCGTACCACCCACAAACCAAAGGCCTCACGGAACGCTTCAACTGTACCCTGACGAATATGTTAGCGATGTACGTCTCCAAGGATCACAAAGATTGGGACATCCACTTACCTTTCGTTACCTTCACGTACAACAGTTCACGTCATAATACAGCTGGATTTTCACCTTTTTACCTACTGTTCGGTTATGACCCGCCTTTGCCCATGGACACCATGCTCCAATCTGACGCCCCCTCATCGACTGTTTATGCTCGTGATGCCCTGGCGAGAGCTGACATCGCCCGCCAAGTCGCCCGGGATAGTTTATGTGCCTCGCAGCTTAACCAAAAGAGTGCTTACGATCGCCGGCACCGCGACGTACAGTGCTCTCCGGGGTCGCTCGTCTTGCTGTGGTTACCATCACGTCGTGTTGATCTCTGCGAAAAACTGATTTCCCGTTACGTTGGCCCCTACCGCGTCATATGCAAGGTCACCAGCGTGACTTATGAGATAGCTCCACTCCATACCACGTCAGTACCAGCTTCAGTCCCGACCGATATAGTGCACGTCTAACGGCTTAAACCATACTACTCACGCCCCAAAAATTTATCGAACCAGGATGGTGCTTCGGCCGCCGGCGGGTTATGTCACGGGCTAAGTAGATGCCTGAGGATGACGGCGACGAAGTGCTGAGGGGAACGTGCTCGGACTGCAGCGGCGTTGTACGCTTTTGCTCGCCAGTATATTCATCGTGTATACTTTAATCCCCGTAACAATATTTTCATATAACCGCATGCCTCAAAACAGCCACAAATTGTGCAGTGTTGATTTATGCGCGTGTTTGTCAGGCGAAATGCGCTTCATGTTATGAAATCAATGTGACGTAAGCGCCCTGAGGGAGCGCGGATCTTCGGCTAAACAAGCGCACCTTTCACCGTTGCCGCCCGTGCAGAGCATGCCTGCATGTCTGTAAGGCCACGCATGCTCCTGTGCACGCGACATCACAACCCGCAACGGTCGCAAGGTGTCACGCCGCAGAGCAAGGCCAGCGGCGTGGCTGCGGCTGTATACATATCAGTAGACGGAGCATTCAGCATGCAAGATGAAAGCCAAGATAAAGAAAAAAAGCGAGTAAAAATGCATTTGTAAGTAAAGAATTAGTAATTCAGGATTGAGTCCGAATATTCGGTTAGACAGTTTTGTGCAGTATATGCAGTTTTGTGCACTTTTCGCTCGTTTTCATGGAGGTTGTGGGCAAAGTGGTGGTGCTCTATACTTCTTTTTTTGTTTCTCTCTCTCTCTTCCTAAATCAACATTTGGAACTTGTCTTATTCATTTTTTAATTTGGTAGCCTGCAATACTTCAGTGCAACAGGCAGGGCATTGTTCGTTGTTTTATTTTCATTATTTTAAGATTTTATTTTGCCCACGCAAACCTGTCTGTCTGTACGTATCTGTGCGGACAGTACATGCACCCTCTGCTTGATGAGAGCTCAGAGCTTACAAGCAGAGAAACTGAGATAGGTGCATCCAAAATGAACTGCGCATTATCAAGCCGTACCTTTCTAACTGGCCGCTAGTATCAAAATCACGCCACACAATAAGTGACACTGTCAAGGCTATGAATAGGACACACGCATACTACACATCCGTGCTTTCTGTCCATGGATGCCCCACCCATGTGTGGACGATGTGGAGAACCACTTCCACGCTTCACATCCTGATCCCATGGAATGAATTGGACCATATTAGAAAGAAGTACTTTACATCACCCTATCGACTATATCCACTGAGTCATGCAATGTTTATAAGTAGGGACCCGCTTTTCACATATCAGTCACTTTCTGCGTTTTAAATGATATAGATGGTTTTCATATCTTATACCGAGGAGATCCGTAGCACGACCTTCGATCAGAGGTCGCGGCTGTGCACATGGTGACTGCTATAAAGAAAGCCCCTATATACCTCGTGGCCCTTAGGCGTTGCATTCATGATGTTTCCATGCATGGTTTTATAACCACCACCACATGTTATTGATCTTCGCTGCATGCAAGTCACATCAGTTTTATATGTTTAATACTTATACGGTTTACCCGCCTTTAGGGCGAGCAAATTTAAGCCTACATGCATGCAGCCACTTAACACGACCATTACTGTTCACTACACATCACATGAATTTTATTGTACATAACTGATCATCATTATCGTAACATCATCTTTCATGGTGCTCTTTTGGTCTAGCATGCCTTTTTTGCGCCACTAAGATCCATATCTCATCAAAGATTTGTCGCATGCTGCAAAGTATTCTCTCCTCTAATAGGTAGAATGGCACGAGGGAAAAAATACGTCTCACGCACCTAGATCGTGTATTGAATACCTTTTTTAGTAGAACTCTCTGTTGGGCTAGTTGGTACATGTCTGAGCTAAATAGTCAACTTCGCGGCAAATTCACAACCACACAGCAGTAGAAAGCATAAAGACAGGACGGGCGCTCGCTTACAACTGCTTATTCCCTGAGGAAACAGGCTATTATAAACCCACTTCTCGTCAACGCATGCGCAACATGATTGGGCCGTCGCTTACCTAATCACGCTATCGGGCACGATCTCTAGATAACGTGCTTGAGACTCATACAGGTCGAGTGTCGTTTCGCTAACACAATGATTAACCTGTGTGTGTGTGTGTGTGTGTGTGTGTGTGTGTGTGTGTGTGTGTGTGTGTGTGTGTGTGCGTGTGGTGTGTGTGTGTGTGTGTGTGTGTGTGTGTGTGTGTGAGAGAGAGAGAGAGAGATCCAGGATCCAAACCTGTTTGAAGCTTGGTGTGCGTCTACATAAAGTGACATGCGTGCTTAAATGGGCACCGTCCTTATTATTCACCTTGAGAGCGTGTTCCCCGTACGCCCCGTCCGTGTGGCTCTACCCGTATGATGGGGGGAGGCGGGGGAAGGGGGGTTCGTAAACCACTCCAGTGGCGTACTTCATGAACGGCCGCGGATGCTTTCTTTTGCAGCCTTTCGGCTGTTGAGCATGACTTCCATTCATGTTTCGGCACAACTACGCTAGTTTGTTTGGGGCGGTGAACACCAGCGGTACACCATGCCGACTTGCCACCTTTTTACAGCGAAAGTTGTTATGAGATCACAACTCGGGTCACGCGCCATTGTCCGCCGCCTTTGCCGGTGTCCGTAACCGCGTACATCGCGCGAAATATGGAAAAAAAAACTTTAGCACTAAAGACCCAATGGTGCTCGTACCGGGGCCCGCTGGGTGGCAGCCCAGTATTCTAGCGCTGAGCTACGCTTGTTCTGTGTTTTTTAATCTTTATTGTCTGAGCTATGCTTGTGCTTGCGATTTGTAGGCAAACTTGTCTTAGGCAGGCTTCATGTCAGAAAAGCAATCGCCTTTATACGACTTATAAAGTGTTTAAAACAGCGAAAGAACAAGCAGTCGTCGCGCAATGCGAATAACAAAGTGGGCCATCTGTCACACAGGTCCCGTTAATTAGGGAGGCGATCGCCGGGCTAATTCCAAGGGCCGAAGTATCGGCCCCCCGAACCGCACCACGAAAGCGTGGACAATTTAGAAGTGGTCCTTTCTGGCGTGCCAGCGGACACTGGCTGTGGCCCAAAGAACAAGTCAGAGCCGAGAGTTGATAAACAAACAAAATTATATTCTCAATAATGGCAGATCGAAAACAATACACAAGTATGCACACTCCACAATAGATGAGGACAACATGTCACCAATCAAACAACGTACTACACAGTACAATCAGCCACACTCGAAACAACGGACACAGACAACAATACGCACTACAATGCAGTCGAATGCATCAAACAACCAAGACACTTAAAGACAAAAGAGATAGAAAACCTATTCAGTTCCAAAGTTCTTGGAACAAAAGTCTGGATGATACTCTTCCGAGAATCCCTCACTCAAAGTCAAGCGTTGTCGTCGTTCCGCTGCCCCTGAAGTTTCTCTTCCAGGAAACCTCGCCGAAGTTTCTCTTTCAGGAAACCTCGCGTCTTCAATCGGCCACTCTTCAAGCTTCAACTTCTTCGCCGGAAACACGTCGGCTTCACACACGCAGCTGTTGCCACGCGTCTTCGCTCGATAGCGGTAAACACACACACTCTTGTCTGTAGCTCGAGTCGTCCCCCTCAGGTGGAACTCATCTTCTTCTCCTGCTTTGTCTCTACGGACAAAACCTTCGCCAACTACACGGCGGAATCCCTACGCGCTCTGGCGCTAACTTCCGTCTTCCCCTCATCTATAGCCTGGGCTGCTCGATTAAATACCCTCCGAGCAAGATTGCAGAAAGTTCTCGTCATTTCGTCGGCGCGATGTGCAGCGAAGGTTGGGGGAAGGCGCGAGACTGTACGAGGGCCGTCCCCTACAGATGACTCAACCCGGCATAACACGCCCCTTTCCATCTAAAAATTTCGAGTGCTTGCTCGGCCGCCGATGTGGGGTGAGGAGGTTCGTGGGCGAAGCCACGCTTCTGAGAAAAGAGGCTCGCGCGCCCGGGGAGCCTTTAGATGTTTGTTTTCTTTTTCTTTCTTTTTCGTTGACCTCCCGGCGTCTCTCCCGCGCGTTATCGCAAGAATTTGGCGGCGCGCCCATTTTTAGCGCTCGTTCTGTGACACTGCCCCCCACTTTAAGAATATTATCTCATAATATTCAAAACCACACAAACGAGCGCGAACAGTCACCACATACTCTCAAAGACTGTAACATAGTCCGTCGCTCATGACACGTCACATTCACAATATATCACTCAATACAATTGGACATTACAATTCAATCTCACACACATGAAATATAACCGCAGGTACAAGAGTACAACGCTTCATCACACATTCCAAACAATACAAACGTACAAAGTTTTGTCTTTACAACATATATACAACACTATACGTCACATCACAGCACAGACACTTCGACACTTGTGACACAGGATAACACAACATTAACACAACATGTGGCACTCAGCACTGCCAAACACATTCTGATTCGACTTCAGCACTTATCCTGTGTACTTTGAGTGGCGCTTGCACCCTTTCTTGCGGTGCTCGCTCGATCTCTTCTTGTTTTTCCTCGTTCTCTTTCGGCGAGCCCTTTCCAACGACGATATCTGAGGCGGCGTCTCAGCCATCGTTGTCACTTCCGACACCGTTAACGGATCATAACGTTCAACGGGTCCTGTCGGTTTATTTACCAGCTTGTTCATGTCACGGCATTGGGCTTGGCTGGCCAACTCTGTCACCATTACACTGTCGGTCGGTTGGGGTCATGTCGACGTACGTCCAGCTGCCCAGCGCGTGAACTCACTCAACACGATCATCTTCTCATTCGCTGTCTCTTGCGCCGTGGCTTCACCTTGGGCTCTAGTGAGATCCGTCACGGGATGCTCCTCCACTGTATCTCGCGGTCGCTGGGTTGGCGAGGGCTCTATCTTAGGGTCTTCTCCCAAACATTCCGGATCATTCGGTCCTCACGCCCCATCGATGTTTCCGATGACAAGGTCGTAAAGGGGGGCCGTCATGCATAAAGCAGTAACCTTCCCGCTGAAGTACGGGGTTTCAACCTCAATCTCTGCTTCGGGAAGCATCCGAACCGTACGGTCAATTAGGCAAACCGGTTTCGTTCTGCTTGTCAACTCACTTTCCCGTACCAAATTTCTCCGCACGATAACCGTGGAGCTACCGGTGTCTCTTAAAACCGTAATCTTCTTGCCCGCAACCTTTCCAGGCAGCGTTGGCATTCCCTTCGTAACACCGGTTGGCTGTTTTGACATTACTGCACCCACATTAAAAATTTTTTCCCCATTTTTCAATTCTACGAATCCGTCGGTGACGGCATTATCATCGGATTTCGGTGCTGCTAGCACACAGGATACCTGGTGGGTTTGACTCGCTCCGTTACGACATGCGTCTGCTTTGTGCCCAGTCTGACCACACTTAAAACATTTTACTACCGTAGGGCTCGTAAAGTTAGTACGACAGTTGCTCGCGCGATGACCCACTCGGTTACACAGGAAACATCGCGGAACACTCTCCGGCTCACGCTTCTTTTGTTCGGGTGCCGAATGTTTCGAGTCTTCGGGACACTCCTTCTTGACCTTGGCCAAATTAGTTCCACCTTGCGCTTCCAAGAATTGATCAGCCAATTCAAGCATTCCTTCAAGTGACTCAGCCTTCCTCTCTTTCAAGTACAGCGACAGGCTTGTGTGGCAACTAGTAAGAAATTTTTCTCTAATTAGGAGCTCTCTAGAGAGAGAGAGAGAGAGATAAAGATGCAAGGAAAGGCAGGGAGGTTAACCAGACGCACATCCGGTTTGCTACTCTGCACTGGGGAAGGGATAAAGGGGAGAAAAGAGGTTGCAGAAAGATGAGAAGGTACACACAATCACGAGCACACTCGGGGAGCACACACAGTTTACAGGCGGTCGCTCAGGTTTGTTGACTTAAGGTAAAGTAGCAGTGCTTTAGTTGCTTTCTGCGCACCTGAGGCAGATGCCCAAGGTCCTAGTATCTTCTGCACACAAAATGGTCCGGGGTCAAGTCGATTCAAAACCATCCGTAGCTGGCATCGCTGTGTGTCGTAGCAAGCGCAGCTGCACAGGACGTGTTCGATGGTCTCTTCATCTCCGCAGTAGTCACATGTAGGAGTGTCTGCCATACCAATGTGAAAGGAGTACGCCTTTGTGAATGCAACACCCAACCAAAGGCGGCATAACAGTGTCGCATCGGAGCGGGAAAGGTGTGATGGTAGCTTTAGCTTGAGCGAAGGATCCAGTTCATAAAATTGACACCTTTGGAAGGTGGTAGACGACCAGAACGTGCGTGTGAGATCTCGAGCCAGCAGGTAAAGTTTTCTTGCTGCATCATTCCTTGATAAAGGAATCGGGACTACACGGGTTTCTTCATGGGCTGAGCGGGCTGCATCATCGGCTAATTGATTTCCGGTAATACCGATATGTCCAGGCAGCCATTGATATATAATATCATGCCCTCGTGCTAGAGCTTTATGATGGCAATGTCTTATTTCTTCTACCAGTTGGTCATGGCTCCTCCCACGCATGGTAGACTGCAAACTCTGAAGCGCTGCCTTCGAATCACAGAATATGACCCATTTTCCTGGACGTTCTTGAACGAGATATTGTAAAGCAGCCCTTATAGCAGCAAGCTCTGATGCCGTAGATGTAGTCATATGCGACAACTTAAACTTGATTGTCATTTCTGCAGCCGGAATTACAGCGGCACCTGATGAGCTGCTGGATGAGACGGACCCATCAGTGTATATCTGCGTTCGGTCTAAGTACAACTCATGTAATAATAGCAGTGTTGCTTGCTTCAATGCTACTCTGGAGTGACTGCTTTTTTTTTGATTCCCGGAATTTCTAGACGTACTTGCGGCCGGTCGAGGCACCACAAAGGGCATGCCGTTCTCGAGCTGGCGTATATCCTGATGGAATACTGTTTAGGTGCTTGGCTATGACGTCTGAAAACGTAGCACGTGGTTTTCCGGAAGGTAGAAGGGCCAAGTGGTGGTCGGGGACACGGCTAGCATGTCGAATGTGCGCTCTGAGGCAATCCACAACTATATATGTCCTGACCGGATGGTCTTTGGCAAGCATGATTGTGGCATAAGTAGAAGCGCATCGGGGCAGTCCTAGGCAGATACGCAGTGCTTGACCCTGCAAACTCTCCAATGAATGAGTATTCGATTTGCAAGTGTTAGTCAGCGCCGGCAAGCTGTAGCGCAATAGACCCAGAAATAGGGCCCTGTACAGCTGTAGCATGGAGGCCACAGAAGTTCCCTATGCTTTACCGCACAAGAATTTCATGATATGCACAATAGATAGCAGTCTCTTCTTCAAGTACGCGCAATGTGGGCTCCACGAAAGACTTCTGTCGATAATTATGCCCAGAAAACGATGCGTCCTTGCATATTTGACACTCTGCCCATTGATGTAAACAGGGTATGGCGTCATTGGTTTGCGTGTAAACGCCATCAACGCGCACTTCACAGTTGATATATTTAGGCCTTGTTTCTGAAGGTAGGCTGTTGTGAGGGTTGCTGCCCGCTGTATTCGTGCACGCACCTGAGGGCGAGTAACTGCAGCACTCCAGAGGCAAATATCATCGGCGTATATGGATAGGCACACCGACTTTGGCAGAACCTTCACCAGACGTATGGCAGTTGCCTTGACCTGACATTGGTGTCAAGGAGCTCTCTAAGTTCATCGTACTCCTGCGCTGTCCCTGAAAGTTCAATCCATCTGTCAAAATAATGGCCAAGTCGGACGGCGTACTGCGTAGCCGTCTCACCATCAGTTGGCCTTCCTGTCCGAAATCTGTCCCGGAATCCTTCCACAGTAAATCTAAATCGCTTCAGCAAAGCAGCTTTCACCTTTGCATAGTTGGCTGCATTGGTCGGCGTCAGCCTACCGTACACACTGAGCGCTTCACCACTCAAGCAAGTACTCAAAGCCGTTGCCCATTGATGTTCCGGCCAATTCTGGCTCCTTGCAATCGTCTCAAATCTGTGAAGGTACGCGTCAAGGTCGTCCTTCCTTTCATCAAACGCTACGAGCAGCTTGCTTGGGTTTAAGCGGAATCCGTGGTCCTCCCGTTCGCTGCTTTCAACTCTAGCTTGGACCGGAGTTTCACTTCGCTGTTGCAAACGGAGCCGCTCGAGTTCCATCTCGTGCTGCCGCTGCCGTTCCCTTTCAGCCATCTCCGCTTCTCTTTCTTCTTTAGCCCTCTCAGCTGCCAGTTTTTCTCTCTCCAGCTCCCACTTCTATTGTTGCTCTCTTTCTTCCTTCAGCTGTCGCTCCTTTGCCTCTCTTTCTTCTCTCGCTCTTTCGGCTGCCAACTTTCCTCTCTCCAGCTCCATCTTCAATTGCTGCTCTCTTTCTTCTTTCAGCTGTCGCTCCTTTGCCTCTCTTTCTTCTTTCTTTCTCGCAGCTGCCAACCTTTCTCTCTCCAACTCTTCTGCTTTTTCTTCCTTGGCCCTCTCAGCTGCCAACCTTTCTCTCTCCAACTCAGCTGCTTTTTCTTCCTCTGCTCTCTCAGCTGCCAATCTCTCTCGTTCCAACTCAGCTGCTTTTTCTTCCTTGGCTCTTTCGGCTGCCAACCTCTCTCTCTCCACCGCTTCTTTCTCCTTCTGGCTTACCCACTTCCGTAGTTCAGCACCAGAGAGCCCCATCTTCTCACCAAGAGCTACTAACTTTTCGAGATCCATTTTGTCTCGCAAATGAAGTCTTGGCGCGTGCAAAAAGTATCTGCCTAAATCAGTCTATTGAACACTCCCCTGCACTCGTTAACGAGAACACTGAGCAACCCACAAAATCGTTCCGATAGCACGATCAAACAACTCAAGGCTCTTTCTCACTACTTTGGACACACTGTGCACCAAAAGGTCCTGTCGCGGACGCCAGATTAATTGTCACACAGGTCCCGTTAATTAGGGAGGCGATCGCCGGGCTAATTCTAAGGGCCGAAGTATCGGCCCCCCGAACCGAACCACGAAAGCGCGGACAATTTGGAAGTGGTCCTTTTTGGCGCACCAGCGGACGCCGGCTGTGGCCCATAGAACAAGTCAGAGCCGAGAGTTGATAAACAAACAAAATTATATTCTCAATAATGGCAGATCGAAAACAATACACAAGTATGCACACTGCACAACAGATGAGGTCAATGTGTCACCAATCAAACAACGTACTACACAGTACAATCAGCCACACTCGAAACAACGGACACAGACAACAATACGCACTACAATGCAGTCGCATGCATCAAACAACCAAGACACTTAAAGACAAAAGAGATAGAAAACCTATTCAGTTCAAAGTTCTTGGAACAAAAGTCTGGATGATACTCTTCCGAGAATCACTCATTCAAAGTCCATCGTTGTCGTCGTTCCGCTGCCCCTGAAGTTTCTCTTCCAGGAAACCTCGCCGAAGTTTCTCTTCCAGGAAACCTCGCGTCTTCAATCGGCCACTCTTCAAGCTTCAACTTCTTCGCCGGAAACACGTCGGCTTCACACACGCAGCTGTTGCCACGCGTCTTCGCTCGATAGCGGTAAACACACACACTCTTGCCTGTAGCTCGAGTCGTCACCCCTCAGGTGGAAATCATCTTCTTCTCCTGCTTTGTCTCTACGGACAAAACTTTCGCCGTTTACACGGCGGAATCCCTACGCGCTCTGGCGCTAACTTTCGTATTCTCCTCATCTCTCGTCTCGGCTGCTCGATTAAATACGCTCCGCGCAAGATTCCAGAAAGTTCTCGTCATTTCGTCGGCGCGATGCGCAGCGGAGGTTGGGGGAAGGCGCGAGACTGTACGACAGCCATCCCCGACAGTTGACTCGACCCAGCATAACACGCCCCTTTCTATCTAGAAATTTCGAGTGCTTGCTCAGGCCGCCGATGTGGGGTGAGGAGGTTCGTCGGCGAAGCCACGCTTCCGAGAGAAAAGGCTTGCGCGCCCGGGGAGCCTTTAGATGTTTGTTTTCTTTTTCTTTCTTTTTCGTTGACCTCGCGGCGTCTCTCCCGCACGTTATCGCAAGAATTTGGCGGCGTGCCCTTTTTGAGCGCTCGTTCTGTGACACCGTTCAATGCTCCACCCCATTGCAAAAGCTTGTTCTTGTTCCCCTATTAACTGCGGCGCATACCCACTTCCAGCGGCTTGAGGACATTTTGGCGAAGCAACGGAGAAAAGGAGCCGACGACCCGTCTAACGGGCGCGGAGGCATTCGAGAACCTGTCGCCTAGTCGGAGCACAACATCCTCGAGGTCTAAACTCTGATAATATGGGAATCTTATAGCCATAATATTAAGATAAGGAACATCAACTCCCTGCGAGGCCGGGGACTTCGTACATACCGGATGTATGAATAAATGTTATTTCTCTCTCTCTCTACCCACTTCCGCCATCATTCGTCATCGTCGTCAGCTACTGCATGAAAAATTGGCACGAAATTCCTTGTCGGTGTTTAGCGGATACCACGCTTCTCAGAATAATGAAGAAAAATAGCATAGCCAATGCCAGCCTACTACCCAAAAGTTTATTATTAATGCCTAGTGGGTACCAAGCAAGTGTTCTTGCAGGAGTTACCCCATGAGTGTTTTAAAAAAGCCGCTCTTCTAGCTTTCGCTCTGACTGTGCTGCACCTTTCCCGCAGGCCTGGCATTTTTTTAGGTTGTCTGCAACCTTATGAGTATTAAGTACCACCTCCGGCCGTTCTTCATTGTTTCGTGCTTCAGCGGGGTCTTCTGCAGCAGGCATTCCGCAACCGCACATAAGATTGAGCGAAAAAACTCGGCGACCTTCAAACGGTCCCATTGTGCATCAAAACTAGACTGCATGAGATGCGAACACAACTTTTGAAGTGAAATCATTGCAATGCCCCTCTTCACGGCTTTCTAGTGGGTCGAACCAAAGGGTAAAAGTTCCTTCTTTGCATGGGGGGGGGGACACCAGCAAACGTGAAACTCACAAAGCGTCACTTTTAAATATAAAAACTGCAGGACCATATTGTCAGGCAGCTCATGCGTAACGGACAATTTCTTTTCCACCATGTTCCAACATTTTCCACCATTACAATTGGTTCACCACTTGGACCTCTTTGAACCTTTGACAAGCTCCTGCAATGCGTCAGCAATCTTCCCGTCGCTGTGGCCAGGAGAGAAAGCACTAACATAAAGTTGATAAGGTGCTGCGCCGTGCTCCCTACTTGTTCTTCTCTTCTCGTGGCTCATACCCAATGCAGGAGCCGAGTTCCAGGTGAACGTTCTCTTTTTCGGTGTTTCGATCTTCGCAACTTTTTCTGTATAAGCTAGGAATAGTTAGTACAACCAACTTAATTACAGAATATTAGTATTGAAATGTTTAAAAGGATGAACTGGGCTGCAGAAATTATGCGACTTTTTCTTCAAGCCTCTACTACCACCAGTTGACGTTTGGGATCCGAACCGCAAGGTCGAGTCTGCTTCTCCCGCGTGTACACGCATCCCAACAACCCAAAAAGTCTGCCTGGACACTCCATCAGGCGCTCTTTGTTCACTAATTTTGTTTACAGCTGATGCCAAATAATGAGTCCACAACCCGCACCAGCAAAATACTCCCGTGAGCTATTTCGCAAGTGCTGTCACACAGCTATCGCTACAAGCTTGGCTGGCATAAAAAGCATTGATACTGCTGGTGCTGGACAATGTGTCGGCATAAATCGCACTAGCAAGATATTTCTCTAAAATAATCTGCAAGTACTGTTACACGTAACGGTCAATGGTTGGTTGCCAAAAAATTGCAGTGACGATATGACGTCTTCATCAGTGGCGTAGCCAGAAAAAAGTATATATTTTGGGGGGAGAGAGAGGGGCAGGGGACTGGCACGTCAACACACACACAAAAACACACATAATATATATATATATATATATATATATACTGTACCGAAGCATAGTGGCGCCAGCTCTATGCCAGCGTGAAAGAAGACGTTGACGTCCGTGTGTGGCTCGTGCTTGCCGGGTTCCTGCCTGTACCAGCTTGTTGCGGCTAACGTTTCTGGAATAATAACCTGTGTTTTAACGCAACCTTGCTCGTTGCATTTGGTGGAAACGTGCTGGGTAACGTCCTGGAGCTCCGCAGCCGTAAGCTACCTTCTCAGTCCACGATGACCGAGCGCGTCGATCCCCCACAAGGCTCTTCCACGCTGCCACCCGTCATGTGTTCTGGTGTACTTCGTCTGCGTGACCCACCAGTATACAACGGCAGTGAAGATCAAGATGTCGAGGACTGGCTGGCAGAGTACGAGCATGCCAGCGCGATTAACAAGTGGGATGACCCTGCGAAGCTGATTCACGTCATCTTCTACTTGACGTATTTAGCCAACCTATGGTTCACCAACCACCAAGCCGACATCCCCACCTGGTCGGTTTTCAAAGAGGCCATCACCTCGTTTTTCGGTCGTCCAGCCATGCGTAAGCTTCGCGCTGAACTGGGACTGCGGGGACGATTTCAGCGAAATGGTGAGAGCTTCACAAGCTACATTGAGGATGTGATCAGCCTCTGTAGGCGAGTTGATGACAGGATGACGGAGGCTGACAGAATAAAGAACATAATGAAAGGCATTGATGACGACGCTTTTCATATGCTTGTGGCCAAAGACCCACAGACCGTCACGGCCTTGATTCAGTTATGTCAAAGTTTCGATGAGCTGCGCAAGCAACGAGTTTCTACACGTCGCGCTAATACGCAGACAGCTGATATTTCGGCCTTGTAGTGCAAAAGCAGTGGCCCCGACTACAGCGTGTTAATGCCTCAAATTCAACAGTACATCCGGGAGGAAGTTGCTCGACAGCTCTCTCTTGTCGCCACCATCAACGAGACCCCCACAACACTGGACCACTCACTTCGCCGTGCTATTCAAACGCAAGTTGCCGAGGCTCTCCCTTCGCCCACATCCCCAATGTCAGTGGCTGCACCGCTGACTTATGCAGAAGCCGTCCGCCGACCTTCTGCCCAACCGCCGCTCCCTTCATACAGTCCAGCCACCAACTACTACAGGTCACCAGTTTCAGTTTATCCGGTAAATCGGCCCATTCCACAACCTCGAGCACCTGCCAACTCTTGGCGTACTCCGGATAACCGGCCCATCTGCTACAACTGTGGCATTCCAGGACATGTCGCGCGCTACTGTCGTCGCCGTGGATTCTATTTTAATGATGTGCAGCATTCCGGCAACATACCTCGGCCATCAGAATCGCATGTGACACCTGATTCGCATGACCCCCGCTCACGTCGACCAGACTTCAGCCGACGTCGATTTCCTTCACCCCGTCTTCGGTCTCCTTCCCCCATGCTTCGCCGTTCCAACCACGCCCAGGAGGAAAACTGACAGTCGCAGTTCCTGAGGCAAGAGCTGCGCCACCGACGAAATTTCCAAGGCCTCATCTATCGCCCCCTAACGAGATTGCCGCGTTTGTGGACGGTTTCGCCACAACTGCTCTTGTCGACACAGGTGCCGCTATTTGTATAATCAGTGAAGTGTTATGCCGCAAACTGAACAAAGTGACGACTCCACTGGTTGAAATTTCTTTACGCACGGCGAGTTCGCAACACGTCCAACCTTCTGCCACATGCACTGCTCGTGTTGTGATTCAAGGAGTGCTTTACATCGTAGAATTTGTCGTCCTTCCGCATGCGTCTCATGAAATCATCCTGGGATGGAACTTTCTTTCCGCTAATCATGCGGTTGTCGACTGCGCTCGTGCTCAACTCGTTTTGTTTCCATTCAGCACGACATTCATAGATCTCCCTCGCTCACCCAAAAAGGTGATCGTCGCCGCTGACGTCGTCATTTCTGCTTTTTCGGTCACCGCGGTATCTCTTTTGTGCAACTCCGTTTCCGATTCAACTGCCCTATTTATGCCGTCACAAGAATGTGCTCGTCGCCGGAACCTTGTCGTCCCGTTTGCCGTCATAACACTTGCCGATGGCTCCAGTGCCGTGTACGTGTGCAATCCGTTCCCTTGTCCCGCAACCTTATTGCATGGCGAATGCATTGGGAGTCTTGACACTTATGATGACATCTTTCCTTTCGATGCCCGTTCTGATACGACACCGATGTCCGTGGATGCTGTCACAGCTGGCACCGCGCCCTCACTACCTGACGAAGACGTTCTGTTGCGCAGCGTAGACACCGGCCTTACGCAAGACCAGCGCAATCAGCTCATTCAACTACTTGACCGTTTCCGCGCCTCCTTCGACCACGGACAACCTCCCTTGGGACGCACGTCAGTTGTCGCTCACCATATCGACACCGGGCATCATACTCCACTTCGTCAGCGCCCCTACCGCGTCTCGCAGGCTGAGCGTGACGTCATCACTCAACACGTCGACGAGATGCTGCAACGTGGTGTTATTCAGCACTCACACAGTCCTTGGGCTTCGCCAGTGGTCCTCGTGCGAAAAAAGGATGGCTCCATCAGGTTTTGCGTGGATTATCGTCGACTAAACAACATCACACGCAAGGATGTTTATCCCCTGCCACGCATTGATGACGCCTTGGATTGCCTTCAAGGTGCGGAGTTTTTCTCTTCACTGGATCTGCGCTCTGGATATTGGCAAGTACCAATGGCTGAACCAGACCGTCCAAAAACGGCGTTTGTGACCCCTGACGGCTTATATGAATTTAATGTAATGCCCTTCGGTCTTTGCAATGCGCCTGCGACTTTTGAAAGAATGATGGACAGTGTCCTCAGGGGACTTAAATGGCACATCTGTCTTTGCTATTTAGACGACATAGTTGTATTCTCGGCGAATTTCGAAACTCATCTTTCCCGTCTGGAACAAGTTCTCCAGTGCCTTACGGCAGCCGGGTTGCAACTTAACTTCAAGAAATGTCGTTTTGGCGCCCGCAAACTCACAATTCTCGGCCACGTCGTTTCAAAAGAAGGAATATCGCCAGATCCTGCCAAACTGCGTGCCGTTGCCGAGTACCCCAAGCCTACTACCCTAAAGGAGCTTCGTAGTTTCATAGGCTTGTGTTCCTATTTTCGGCGTTTCATTCGCAATTTTGCCTCTATAATTGCCCCTCTGACTCAGCTTCTCTCCCGTAGCACGGACCTCTCTGGCTGGAATTCCCACTGCGATGAGGCATTCACGGCGCTACGCCGGCTACTCATCTCTCCACCAGTTCTCCGCCACTTCGATCCCAATGCACCCACTGAAATTCACACGGATGCAAGCGGTGTCGGCCTCGGTGCCATTCTCGCTCAACGCAAGGATGGCTGCGACGAGTACGTTGTCGCCTATGCCAGCCGTACACTAACGAAGGCAGAGTCCAACTATTCCGTCACGGAAAAAGAGTGCTTGGCTATCATTTGGGCTATAGGAAAATTTCGCACCTACCTTTACGGACGCCAGTTTGATGTTGTCACAGATCACCATGCCTTATGCTGGCTAGCGTCCATGAAAGATCCTACCGGCCGCCTCGCTCGTTGGGCTTTACGCCTTCAGGAATACGATATCCGTGTTGTTTATCGCTCAGGACGCAGACATTCAGACGCCGATGCACTATCCCGTTCTCCACTGCCTCCTGACCTTGCCTGCTTATCAACTGCCATTTGCGATTCGTCATCGTTGAGCATCACTGACATGCCATCCGAACAGCGCAAGGATCCCTGGATCAATTCTTTGCTCGACGTCCTCTCTCACAGTTCGTCAGAAACGACTTCACGCTCCCTCTCTCGTCAAGCAAGGCACTTTGCTGTCCGTGAAGGCTTGTTGTATCGCCGCAATTACGTGACGGATGGCCGTAGGTGGCTCCTTGTCATCCCTCGTCATTTGCGTTCGGACATCTGCGCTGCCTTTCACGATGACCCCCAGTGTGGCCACGCTGGAGTATTTAAGACTTACTCTCGCCTTCGTCTAAGATACTACTGGCGCGGCATGTATCGGCACGTTCGCCAGTACGTTCGGTCATGCACCACGTGTCAACGACGCAAGACGCCTTCTCACAGCACTGCTGGCCCTTTGCAACCCTTAACCTGCCCAGCGAGACCATTCGACCGCGTCGGAATTGATATTTATGGTCCTCTACCCAACTCTCTTCGAGGCAACCGGTGGATTATCGTCGCCGTGGATCATTTAACACGCTACGCTGAAACATCTGCGCTGCCTGCTACCACTGCGAAAGACGTTGCGTCCTTTCTTCTTCACCATCTCATTTTGCGACACGGTGCACCTCGTGAATTACTCAGTGACCGTGGACGCGTGTTTCTCTCGAACGCCGTCGACGAGCTACTCAAGGCATGTCGCACTGTCCATAGGAAATCCTCGGCATACCATCCCCAAACCAATGGCATGACAGAACGCTTTAACCGTACCCTTGGAGATATGCTTGCCATGTACGCCTCTGACGACCACACTAATTGGGACCAAGTGCTCCCTTTTGTCACGTACGCGTACAACTCTGCGCCACAAACAACCACTGTCTTTTCTCCTTTCTTCCTTCTGTACGGACGTGAGCCATCATGCTCCATGGACACCATTCTCCCTTACAGGCCTGATGTTTCCGAAGCGACGCCTGTTTCCGAAGCAGCTGCTTATGCCGAAGAGTGTCGTCAACTCGCTCGCTCATTTACCGCACAAGACCAATGGCGCCAGAAAACTGACCACGATTCCTCTGCGTCTACTGTACACTATAACCCAGGAATGCTGGTTTGGCTCTGGGTCCCGTCTACCCCTCCCGGTCTTTCCCCGAAGCTTTCGTCGAAATACCATGGCCCCTACCGTGTGGTGCGGCAAACATCTCCTGTCAACTATGAAGTTGAGCCCATTGATCCACCCTCGGACCAACGCTGCCGTGGGCGTGAAACAGTACACGTATCACGCCTCAAACCGTGCTATGACCCCCTTGTCGTGTCCTTTCCCTAGGTCGCCAGGTTGGCTCCTTTCTGCGCGGGGAGTAATTGTACCGAAGCATAGTGGCGCCAGCTCTGTGCCAGCGTGAAAGAAGACGTTGACGTCCGTGTGTGGCTCGTGCTTGCCGGGTTCCTGCCTGTACCAGCTTGTTGCGGCTAACGTTTCTGGAATAATAACCTGTGTTTTAACGCAACCTTGCTCGTTGCAATACATATATATAGTGAGAGGAACCAGTTTATTCAGCCAGGCTCGAGCTAAATCACACTGGTGGTGATATACAGATGATGATGTACAGGTGATGATGATCCCCAAAGAGAATGAAGAGTCATTCGCTTGTCGCGCTCACAATAGTTATAAAAGGTTTGATTTCGTTCAAGTGCGACGGTCAACATTACAACTGAAACAGAAAGTTTATTCACAGAAATTACAACTCAGTTCGTCGCTATATGGCAGAGGTCGCCCAGTTCCCCCGCACCGGTGGCTCTCTTTTCCTCTCTTCCCTTGAAAGCTCCCGTCCGTGGCGTCGAGGGCTTAGAACTACAGTGACCGATCATGCTACATGGCCGTGAGTTTTTTTTCGCCGGTCATGCTTATTTAGTATTATTATTCCATAGGGCAAAACAAAACGCTAGCGCACAATTTCTACGATGTAGCAGCTGTGCAGGCATCCTTGACGTAGTAGCGAGCGTGTAGGGGGCTGAACTCTAACCTCTACGATGGTGAATGTTTTTTGTTTCCTTGGTACCAGCCACTGTAGAGATGCCCGCGACTCTCCAAGGCATAAGCAATGATAAAATTGACCCTGCTTTGGGAACTCGAGACTAACTCCACGGAAAGTTTCGCTGCAGCTGAGGCTAGTGAAGACCCAGAGCTTCATCACACACACACACACACACACGCACGCACACGCACACACACACACACACATATATTGACCCGTGTCTACATGTGGACAAAAACGATGATGGGGGATTTAGCGGACACCAGGTAGTGGGCCTCTGGTTTGACGCGAGAACGAAGAAGATCTTGTGGCTCAGCTGTTCTCTGGGAACGTTGCTCTCTGGGAACGCTCGAACACGCAAGTAGCTGGTCGTGCTTGCTCTAGGGTTTTGGCCTAAGTTTGTGTAGTGGCTGTGGTTTCTTTGTCTTTATTAGGTGTTCCTATAGTGCTTTTACAGCTACGTAAGCGCTTTTAGCGCCAGAAAGTTCACTTAGATGCAGTTTTCTTCACCTGGACTAGGGCCTTGCCTCTGGTCTGCTTCACTTCCGCCACAGGAAATACCAGTGGATCAGTTTCTACGCAACGGCATTCCCGCAGTTTCTGTGGCCCTCGTCCCTAGCAATGACGGCTTCATTAGGATGAAGAATCCGAAAGTGATTCAGGCGGAGCTTAGAGCTGCGACGTCTCACTTCCACAGCATCACAGAGGTCCGCCAGTTCGGCAGAGGTGGTATTCTATGTTTTTCATCTGATCAGCTCTGTGTCCAAGACCTATTGAAGTGCTCGAGTTTCGCGACCAATCCGGTGAGCGCCTTTATTCCCCCGCATCTGGCATGTGTGAAAGGTATTGTTCGCGGTGTCGATGTTAACTTGACTCCGTCTGAGGTATTAGAGATGTTTGCCGTGACTGGTGCTATTTCCGTTTATAGGTGTGCACGACTAGTAGAGAAGCAGAAGACGCCGACTGAGTCGGTAATTGTAACCTTTGCTGGAGCGAATCTCCCAAGCGAAATCAAGGCATGGCCACTAATATACAGAGTGGAACCACTATCACCGCGACCACTCCAGTGTACGAAGTGCTGGCGATACGGTCACACTATTAAAGGATGCAGGTCAGAACTCAGATGCCGAGTGTGTGGTGACAACCACGAAACAAATTACTGCAAAGCTAAAGAAGAGAAATGTTGTCTCTGCAACGAACAACACTGTGCAGATAATCCTGATTGTTCAGCAAAGGCTCGAGAAATGCAAATTCTTGAAATTATAGGGCGTAGGCGCTGTTCTCGACGAGAAGCCCTAGCGGAAATACAGACTAGAACTCAGGGGTATGCCAGTGTTGCAGCACGACATCTCTCGGAAATAAATGGGTCGATTTCCCTGAATATAGCGGAGGCCATAGAAAAGGCTCTAGAAAAAGCCATGGAACGACTGACTTCTAACCTTTGTGATTCTCTATCTCAAATTTTGGCTAACCAGATGACTCGCATATTTGGTACAATGGGAGAGTCAGGCCTAGTATCCCAACATGTTGAGAGTTCACGACCAATAGCTGACGGTGAATCTTAACTGCGCCATCGTATTATCCGCCAGCAGGAGCCTCTGCAATAGGCGTCCACAGCCAAAATGAGGAATCTGAAACCGCACCCTCGTATTTTCCGTCTACAGCACCCTCTGCAGTAGATATACAGAGTGTAAGTGAGGACAAAGCTACATATACAATAGATTCCGATGACATGGATTTGGACCCTAGGTCCCTGAAGAGATCTAGATCCCCTGTGTCAAAGAAAACTAACTCACCGAAACAAACTAAGAACAAAAAGTATCTGAAAGAAAAGGAGAGCCTTTCGAAGAGGGATTTCTTGAAGGAAGGCATTCTAGAGAAAGCTATAGCGGAAGCAGCTCTTTCGAAACCATAGGGTCGCTTAAGATTCTCCATTGGAATTGCCGATCAATCCATTCTGCAACTACGGATTTGGTATACTTGACTTCTAAATTAGCTCCTGATAATATAGCATTACAAGAGACATGGCTATATGTACATAATTTGTTCCATTTAAATAACTTCCAATCCTTTCGATTAGACCGTCCATCGAGAGGTGGGGGTCTAGCTCTCTTTATTAATAATAGAATTAGTATGAAAGTCAAATGCTCATACAAACATATGTCGCCAGAATGCGAAATTTTGGCAGTAGACATTACACTGCCCAACTGCACTCCTTTCACTTTAGTTAATATGTATTTTCCGGATGGAGTTCAAGACACACGAAGTTTGGATCTAGCTACAAAATCATGGTGCAAAGACAAAGTTTTAGTTGGAGACTTTAATTCTCACCACACGAGTTGGGGTTTTAGAACTGGTCTTAGTGGGAAACGCTTGTGGGAGTGGACAATGGCTAATGACCTGACGTGCCTCAACGTGAGAACCCCCACATTTATTCGTACTCACTACAGGTCGGCCTTAGATTTAAGTTTTGTCAGTTCAGCCATTACTACTTCTTCTTGGAAAGCGCTGGACTGTGGCACCAACAGTGACCACTTACCGATAAGTTTTGAAATTTCTTGTCCGATAATTCCATCTTGTTCAAATGTAAGAGTATTTGTAAATTACACTAAATTTAGGAATGACCTGAAGTCAGCACTGGCTATTCACTCGGAAGAGAGCGATGATAAAAAAGCACTGAAAATAAACGCAGTCATTAAAAGATCCGACAAAAGAGCCGAATTTACTGTTGAATCCACAAAAAGAGTATATAGCCGTTGGTGGAATGATGAATGTACCAGAGAGCACCGACGACGTAAGGCAGCTTGGAAGCAGCTCTTACATAATCAATCCCCACAAAACTGGGCCGATTATAAATTCATTGCTGCGGGCTTTAAAAGAACGGTAGCTCAAGCTAAACAAGATTATGACAAAAGACATTATGAATACCTGTCGAAGCCTAAACATATGAAAGCACTGTTCCGATATATGAGAGCTCGGAAAATCTTGCCATCACCATTTAATGTAGCTTGTGATAATCTGTCGGCACAAGAAATGACCACTACCTTAGAGGCAATAGGTAAAGGTCTGGAAAGCAGATTCACTTCAGTAGTGCCAAACAACTGGCACAAGTCTACGACAAGGTCTGACTTTGAAGAAGTGACACAGACTGAAGTATCCAACGTGATTAAACATTTACCCTGTGCATCTCCTGGCCCAGATGGGATCACAGTAGCCATGATTAAAATTCTGTTCAATTTATCGCCTCGAGACGTCGCCAATGTTATTAACTACTCCTTAAAAAACTCATGGGTGCCGCAGGATTGGAGGATAGCAAAGGTGATTCCTATACTAAAAATCCGGGTGGAGGATTAACAGTCGATAATATCAGACCAATCTCTCTAACATCTAACATGGTCAAACTAGTAGAGAGGGTCCTTCATAGCCGAGTAAGTATCTGGATGACAGACAATTTAGTAATAAAACCGAACCAAATCGGCTTTCGTAGTGATTTCTCAATTTGGTGTGCCCATGCTGATTTAGAGAGCCGAATACAGCTCGCGCGTAAAAGAAGGCAATACGCTGCTTTAGTAACGCTTGACATAGCCAAGGCGTATGACAGTGTGGAGCACTTCATATTGTTAAATACGCCAGAGAGATTAACTTCCCACAATATTTTATTGAGTGGGTGGGAGAATTCTTAAAATCAAGAGAATTCTACTGCGTCAAGGATGGATGTTCCTCATCTAGATTTAAACAAACGCGCGGAGTTCCCCAAGGAGCAGTCTTATCTCCAATATTATTTAATGCTTTAATGAGCACAATTCCAACAGATCAAGAAGTTACTGTCTACATTTATGCTGATGACATCGCACTCTTTGCTGCTGACTGTAATATTTACTCACTACAACTTAAATTACAAAGATATATTACCATGTTAGAAATTTGGTTGCAGTCGATTTCGTTATCGTTAAATGTCAACAAAAGCGCGCTCATGGCATTTCCGCTTGCAGAACCAATTTCAATTTCAATTCTATATAAACAGGAACCCATCCAGCAAGTAGACTCTATAAAATATTTGGGAATCATTTATAATGACAAACTTAACTGGAGTCCACACATAGAGTATATAACTACCAAAGCACAGCGGGCTTCAGGCTTACTACACAAGCTAAGTAACCGGAAATATGGATTACGGAGGCACACCTTGATAACGTTGTACAAGATGTACATGCGCCCCATCATGGAATTCGGCTGCATATTATTCTCGGGTGGTCCTGCTTATAAAACGAAACCTCTAGTTGTCTTGGAGCGAGAAGCACTGCGAATGTGTCTGGGACTCCCTAGATTTGTGGCGATCAACGTACTGTACCAGGAAGCGCGCCTGCCTACACTACTTTGTCGATTTCGAATTTTGACCGTACAAGCATTTTTAAAATTTTATAGCTTACCGGCAAGAAAATCTCAATATGCTTTTATCGCAAACCCAGACGCCTTCTTTCTTGCTCATTGGCCACGGTTTCACACACCTCAGATAATGTTTGTACAAAAAAATCTACAAAGTATAAATGTGAACATTAGAAATTTAATTGAGACTAATGACTCGAATTGTCATGTTATTATTGAGTATGATGATATATTCCCCCAAAACGCCAAATTACAATCCCTCAAATTTTTAAATAACATATTATTAGATTACTTGGAACATGCAAAAACTAAAAATATAATAGCCACAGATGCTTCCGTAAATAATCAAAAGGCAGGTGTAGGCATTGCGTCTGATTTGCTTGACTGGTCCTTTTCAGTGAGACTGCCTGATTTTACTCCAGTTTTTGAAGCGGAGCTCTTGGCGATTATTTTAGCTCTTCGAAAACTTCCATCAAATCAAAACAACGCAGTAATAATGACGGATTCTCTTTCAGTTTGTGCAGCTCTGACGGCTTCAGAGAACTCTCGAATCCTAAGCACATTCAAAACATTAGTACCCCCGCAGTTGAGACTCCTGAGATTACTATGGGTTCCGGGACACTGTGGATTAAGATTAAATGAATTGGCCGATTCCTTAGCACGAGACGCACTTGATGGGCCAGTTTTGTCCATACTGCCAGATGTTGAATATATCACGGCAATAAGATATCGAAAATCAGCAATCTCCACTGATACGATAGAAAAAATAATTACACGGACAGACTATAACCACCTCATGTTTCCATGGCAACACCACTGGAGTCAGTCCAGAAAGCTCGAAGTCTTAATTACTAAATTTCGATGTCGTGTCCCCCCTCTAAACCTGTATTTACACAGAGCTGGTCAGACAACATCACCCCTCTGCGCATTCTGCGGAGAAATGGAATCACTAGATCATTATTTTTTGTATTGTCGCCGCTACGAGATACTTAGAAAAAGGTTACTAGTTAGGCCATTTCGGAAAATAGGCCTTAGATTAACGGCGGAAACGGCGCTAAGCTTTGGCGCCTCAGCTTTGGGACATTGCCACAGGGATGCTTTCAATGCCGTTTGCAATTATATTCAGGCAACCAAGCGTATACCATTGTGATCTTCAATAAAAAAAATTATTTATTACTCCCCAGGGCAGAGTGAAGTAAACGCAGCTGAGTGCTAATCATAACACCTCAAATCTCAAAATTGCTCAACTTGATTTTTTTTTCGTTTGCTCTTTTTATGTTGTTTTTGTTTTTACATTAATCTCATTATAATACCAATTCATTAAACATTGTTAAAATGATTACAGAAAAACTGCACTACACTTTCTTGGCCAATCCCCCTGAGTGGGTATGAGCCAGCCTCCCAGGGAAACAAAACAAAACAAATCAGCTGTTGAGAACACGCTGCTTTTGCTGCCTCAAGGCGTACTTGTGCTTTGTTCGCGTTGTACTGCGACACTGGTGGAGGTGCTGGCCCACGACCCCGCCTGATGCTCCACACTCCCACGGGGAGCCGTTCATCCAGCCCAAAAGCACTTGTCGACACTCCCGTGCATCGCTTCAGTCGTCGCTTGCGAGGCCTCCTTCCAGAGTTCACTCTCTCACAGGAACACTCTACAAAGCACCGCTCAGATCTACCAATGGCCACCGCCAATCCACAACAGTTACTACGAGACAGTAGTTTGCCAACCCCATCTCAGGTAACCTTTTTTTACCGCTGGTGCCTGATCGCTTTGGTGGTGGAGCACATGAAGACGTTGAAGAATGGCTTGATCACTATGAACGTGTCGCTAACACCAACCAGTGGTCCCTTGAACAAAGGCTTTCCCGCGCCTATTTTTATCTCGACGACAGCGCTAAAACTTGGTACGAGAACAGAGAGGGCAGTTTGTCATCATGGAGCGACTTTAAAAGAGGAATGATTGACACATTTGCCGATGCCGACCGGCGCGAACGTGCGCAGCATTTACTCGAGCTACGGGTTCAGAAACCCAATGAAACGGTCGCAATGTTCGCTGAGGACATGACCCGTCTCTTCCGTAAAGCTGACCCGCACATGACCGACGACAAAAAGTTGCGCTACCTCATGCGCGGCGTTAAAGAGCAATTGTTCGCCGGACTTTTGCGGAACCCGCCAACCACCGTGACAGACTTCATCCAAAGAAGCTACGGCTATCGAACGGGCGCTTCACCTACGATGCCGACAATACGATCGCTTGTCCAGCAGCGCCCACATGCGCCCAGATGCAAGCGCCCACATGCGCCCGCTTTGTTTTACCTGCGGAGGTGTGGACCACATTTCCCGCCATTGCTGGCACCGCGTAGATATGTTTCGACCTCTTCGGCAATGGTCTGACGATCGACGCACCAACGACAGCTACGCACCACGCCGGGACACTCATTCTCAAGGACTCCCCTTGTCTCAGTCCCATTTTGACAACCGCCGTGCCAATAGTGACGACAGTGTGCCTGATTACCAGCCAGGTTTGGGACGTCGACCACGCTCTCCGTCTCCGGCATATTCGCCTTCGTCGCGCCAGCGAACTAGAGCCGACGTCAGTGGAAGGAGGTCACCAAGTCCACGCCGGGGAAACTGAAGGCGGCGACCTCCGGGGGTGAGGTTGCAGGCCGTCAAGGCGACGAAAAAAAGCCCCCGTTACTTGTACCACAGGACGCCGTAAAGCCGAGAAGTTGTAACACCGACGAAACTGTGACCACAGATCTTACCGTTTCGGTAGACGGACAGCAAGTAACAGCCTTAGTTGACACCGGCGCCGACTTTTCTATCATAAGTGAAAACCTTGCCGTACGCCTCAAAAAAGTGAAGACTACGTGGACGGGACCTCACCTGAGGACAGCAGGCGGCCAGCTGTTGATGCCTGTCGGAAGGTGTACAGCAAGACTCGACATCGGTGGCTCTGCTTTCGTGGCGACGTTCGTCATCCTCACCTCGTGTTGCAAGGACTTGATCATAGGGATGGACTTCTTAAGAGAATATGGTGCCGTCATCAACGTCCCGGACCATTCAATTACATTCCGCAACAGCCCTGGTTTAGTTGACTGTTCAGACGCAATACGCAACACTTTACGCATAATTGACGATGATGTGGTCGTCCCGCCCCGGTCATGCACTCTTGTTTCAGTAGAAGGCGACAAAGCGTTTGATGTCGAGGGCATTGCTGACCAAATTGGCTCGCTGCTATTTAGTCATGGCATTTTGGTCGCACGAGGTATCGTCCATCTCACTCGTGGACGCACGAATTTACTTCTGACGAACTTTAGTGCTGAGCGCCGGCACCTTCCGAAGGGCACAGCTATGGCTTTGTACGACAATATTGTAGAAATGCGAGGCAGTTTATGTTTGTCGGTATTGGACGAAGAGCCTAATCCAGAACCAGACCCCATTCACGATGTTGGCACCACTCTGTCAAAGGACGAGCGACAGAGACTTCTTCAGCTGCTAGCCTAATTCCGCGACTGCTTTTCAACGACATCACGAGTTGGTCGAACACCTTTGACAAAGCACCGAATAATCACCGAGGACACGGTGAGGCCTATCCACCAGAACCCTTATCGTGTAGCTTCAAAGGAACGCGAAGCCATACAACAGCAAGTCGCGAAAATGCTTGCAGATGATGTCATTCAACCGTCACAGAGCTCCTGGGCATCGCCTGTAGTGCTAGTAAAGAAAAAGGACGGCACCCTGCGTTTTTGCGTGGACTACAGGAAGCTGAATCGGGTGACCAAGAAAGATGTGTACCGACTCCCACGTATTGATGACTCCCTTGACATACTTCGGCACGCTCGCTACTTTTCTTCAATGGACTTGAGGAGTGGTTACTGGCAGATAGAGGTAGACCCAAGGGACCGAGAGAAAACCGCTTTTGTGACCCCAGATGGTTTATACGAATTTAAAGTCTTGCCTTTCGGTTTGTGCTCCGCGCCCGCAACTTTTCAAAGGCTTATGGACACGGTACTTTCGGGATTGAAGTGGAAGACGTGCCTAGTCTATCTGGACGACGTTATAGTGTTTTCGACCACTTTTGACGAGCATCTCAAAAGGCTGGAAGTTGTTTTACGTGCCATACAGTTCGCGGGCCTAACATTGAAACCAGAAAAGTGCCATTTCTGTTTTCACGAACTTCAGTTTCTCGGTCACGTCGTCAGCAACGCAGGCGTCCGGCCCGATCCTGGAAAAATTGCCGCCGTCGCACAGTTCCCAGTACCCTCCAATAAGAAGGCTGTCAGACGCTTCCTAGGCCTTTGTGCCTATTATCGCCGGTTTATCGCAGACTTCGCCCGCATCGCGTCGCCACTAACTCGTCTCACAAGAGACGATGTTGCCTTTGAGTGGAAAGAAGAACAGCAGGCTGCCTTTAATGACCTGCGTCAACGTCTCCAAACGCCCCCTGTGCTCGCCCACTTCGACGAAGAAGCCCCGACGATGCTTCACACAGACGCTAGCAATGTAGGTCTTGGGGCTGTGCTTGTGCAACAGGAAGAGGACACAGAAAGAGTGATCGCCTACGCAAGCCGAACGCTAGCACGCGCAGAGGCTAACTATTCAACAACAGAGAAAGAATGTCTCGCCGTAGTATGGGCAGTAATGAAATTTCGCCCGTACTTGTATGGCCGACACTTCAAAGTTATGAGTGACCATCACTCCCTTTGCTGGTTAACTAATCTAAAAGATCCCACCGGCCGATTAGCGCGTTGGAGCCTAAAACTGCAAGAGTTTGACATGACGGTCGTGCACAAGTCAGGCAAGCGCCATATGGACGCTGACTGTCTGTCCCGTTCACCCATTGAGTCGGCAACTCTACCCGAGGAGGAGGAAACGGCATTTCTCGGTGTCCTCAACACGACCGCCATTGCGCAGCAACAACGTGACGACACTGAGTTGCTTGGCTTAATTAACTGCTTGGAAGGCAGATCTCAGAAGGCGCCAAGAGTTTTCGCAAGAGTATTGTCATCGTTTTGTTTACGGGGCGGAGTACTTTACAAAAGAAACTTTTCGTCGACAGGATCCGCCTATCTGCTCGTCATACCAGCAGCCCTTCGTACCGAAATACTCAAAGCATGCCACAACGAGGTGACCTCTGGCCATTTGGGTTACATGAGAACGTTGGCCAGAGTACAGCAAAGGTATTACTGGCCGAGACTAACCACAGCCGTGAAGCACCACGTTCGTACCTGTCTCGACTGCCAGCGACGCAAGTCACCACCGGCTAAACCAGCTGGCTTACTGCAACCCGTGCAGGTCCCAACAGCTCCATTCTATCAGATAGGCATGGACATTTTGGGCCCACTTCCTATGTCCACTGCAGGAAACCGCTGGGTTATCGTCGCGACGGATTTTCTGACCCGTTATGCCGAGACAAAAACTATTCAGAGAGGTACAGCAGCGGAGGTGGCCAGGTTTTTCATCGAAAATATTGTGCTGAGGCATGGTGCACCAACCGTCGTGATCACAGACAGAGGAACCGCATTTACGGCAGCTCGTTTGGATCACGTCCTGATGCTGAGTGGAACAACGCATCGTAAGACCACTGCCTACCACCCACAAACAAACGGGCTGACGGAGCGTCTGAACAAAACCATTGAAGACATGCTTTCGATGTACGTAGACATAGAACACAAAAATTGGGATGAAATCTTACCATACATAACGTTTGCGTACAACACGGCCAAGCAAGAAACGACCCGCATGACCGCGTTCAGCCTCGTTCATGGACGAGAAGTACGAACTATGTCACATGCGATGCTGCTGCACGAAAGTGACGACATCGACCCAGACGCCAACACGTTTACGGAACGCGCGGAAGAAGCTAGACAACTGGCACGTTTACGGCTCCGCCAGCAGCAAGAGTATGATGCAGGCCGCTACAATGCTCACCGCAGAGCAGTTGTCTATCAAACTGGCGACAAAGTATGGATTTGGACACCCGTACGGAAACGAGGACTATCAGAAAAGCTCTTAAGAAGATACTTTGGGCCATACCGAGTGCTGCGACAACTGAGTGACGTCACTTACGAAGTTGTTCCAAACAATTCGTGTAGTACCAATCGTCGCCAGCACCATCCTGAACTCGTTCACGTAGTGCGCATGAATCCTTACGTGAGCGAGTGATTGCGTGAGACTTATATTTGAACAAAAACTGCATTATTGACTTCGCATCGTGTCGATTCTCTTTGAGAGGGAGGCAAATGACCGGTGTCTACATGTGGACAAAAACGATGATGGGGGGATTTAGCGGACACCAGGTAGTGGGCCTCTGGCTTGACGCGAGAACGAAGAAGATCTTGTGGCTCAGCTGTTGAGAACACGCTGCTTTTGCTGCCTCAAGGCGTACTTGTGCTTTGTTCGCGTTGTACTGCGCCAATATATATATATATATATATATATATATATATATATATATATATATATATATATATATATATATATATATATATATATTGCCCACAATTTTATGAAAAACATCGTCTTCCGACATAAAGCACCAGCAATTGTCATAACTGCTCGTAGCACAGCTTTTACCGCCCCGATGATACAAGACGTCATGCAGCTTAGCGGCACAGTACATCGAAAAACTACTGCATACCACCCACAAAGCAACGGCCTCACAGAGCGACGAAATAAGACGATCGCCGACAAGCTATCCATGTACGTTGGCCAAGACCCCAAAAACTGGGATGACAACCTCCCTCACGTCCCGTTCGCTTATATATATATATATATATATATATATATATATATATATATATATATATATATATATCTATATATATATATATATATATATATATATATAATGAAAAGCGGCGTGGCAGCTGTTGTGGGTCATGGGCTGGACAGCGAGGAAGAGGCAGAATAGAACAGCTTGCAATGCATGTCCCTTAATGTTAAGAAAGTGCTCTCCTTACATTTCCATTGAGTTCTCCGGTCAGAATAGCATTGACGTACAGCAAGGACTCAATTACACACTTAGACTCATCAAAATATTTGGGTATAATATACACTTCAAATCGTAATTGGAGTTCACATATTGAGTATATTGCTTCTAAGGTTTTACGTGCCATTGGATTGCTCAAGCGCCTCAGCAATGGTCGAATTGGAATGCGTACAAGACCTTTGTTGATGACATATTGCATGTATGTCCGCCTAATATTAGAGTTTGGATGTGTGTTGTTCTGTGGGGGACCCACTTATAAAATACGTCCGCTTCTTTCTATAGAGCGTGAGGCATTGCGCCTATGTTTAGGCCTCCCTAAGTTTGTCGCTACTAATGTTCTTTATCATGAAGCACATCTGCCCTCTATACGAACCAGGTTTCGCATACTGACTGTTCAAACATTTATGAACATCTATGCCTCCCCACAGAGACGCTCCTAATATGTATTTATAAGAGAGCCTTTCATATTTTTGATTGTGAGTAGTCTCGGCTACGTCGACCTCCAATAGTTTATGTGCAAGAACTCTTACACCCTTTAGGGATAAAAATCCGTGATATGAGTTTCTCACAGGTACGGAATCCTACGGTCAGAATAGAGTTTGACAATATATTTCCTAAAAATGCTAAACTTTGCCGATAAAATATTTGAATAGGTTGCTCGGAGACCATCTCAATGGCCTACAGATAAGTTCAGTTATAGCCACAGATGCTTCCGTTAATGCCGAGAAAGCATGAGTGGGCATCTCTACTCATCAGCATTAAATTGGTCTTATTCCCTGCGACTGCTCAATTTTACGCCAATATTCCATGCAGAATTAATGGCAGTGATTCTGGCCACACGCAAGCTAGCAACATATATCTCTTCGGCTGTTATACTAACTGATTCTTTGTCAGTTAGCACTGCTCTAACAGCAACAAAACATTGCCTTGTTTATTAGAATTCCATACGTATATACCCAGTCACGTTTGTGTTATTCGATTGGTTTGGGTGCCAGGTCACACTGGAATATTATTAAATGAAGCGGCAGACACACTGGCGGCAGAATCAATTCAGGGCCCCATCCTGAATATTCTAAGACCCTGCTGCTTATATACAATCACGCGATTTCGGAATTCTGTATACGCCAGGAACACACAAACTCTTCTGTTCTAAATGGTGCAAATTTTCAGCACCTTAAGTTTCAGAGCGCTTGGTGTGCAATAAGACGATTCAAGTGACATTCACTAAATTGCGATGCAGGATTCCACCATTAAACTAATATTTACACAGACCTGGTTTTGTTACTTCCCCTCATTGTCACTATTGTACACAAACAGAAACTATAGAGCGCTTCTTCACAGAATGCAGCAGCTATCAAAATTAAAGGAAAAAAATTCTAATTCCAGCTTTCTAAAAACACGGGCTTGAGCTGTCTGAAACAGTGCTACTCTCTCTAGGGGCTTCGGAACTAGGTCACTGCAACAGGGACATATATGGAGCCATATATAACTATATAAAAGAATCAAACCGGCTACCATGCTAATCTCATAAGTACATAGTTATAACTTATTTTCGTCTTTAGTCTACTTCATATATTTTACTGTAGTTTATTTATTTTGTATCTCACTGCCACGCGATTCATGACCAATTCCCCGTAGTGGGTTGAGCCATTCCTCTTGGGACCTACCAACCAACCAACCGACGAACAGGTGTTGTGTCTGCCTCGCTCATTACAAAGGCGCAGCCGTTCACCGAACCTGTGCGCGACGACCTGCGTGAAGAAACCGTCCTACGGAGCGGGCGCACTCTCCAGCAGCCCGCAGCTCGTGCTCCGTTGCCATGGCATCCGACCTGGCCACCGCGGGTATCGAAGCCAGCGGGCTACCTTCAGGCGTCCTTGCCAAACCACAAGGTGACTCCACTGACTTGGCTTCGCAAACAGCCTCCTTGTCGAGGGACTCCGTACACGCTCCCTTGGACTTCGTCTCAGGTACCAGCCCTGGAGAAACGTCAGTACCATCGCCAGAAGACAGGCGTAATTCCTCACCTGTGGTCGCCAGCGAAATCTGCACGGTTCTGCAGGCCACGCTTCTTCGAGCCAGCGTCTTGCAGACGCCACCGTCACCTTCTCAGCAGCCTGTGCACGCACCACCTTGCCTTCTCCGTCCATGGCTGAAATTCTTGAATTTACTGGCATTGATCAAGACCCAAGCGTCTGGCTGTATGAAATCCATTCGTTGGCCCGTCGACATGCATAGACTGACGACGTGACGCTATCGCTAGCCGCAAGCCGACTGCGCGAATCTGCCAAAGCGTGGCATTAATACGATGGCTGCAAGCACAAATCCTGGAGTGACGGCCTTCCCACCACTTCCATCCGCATACGACGACCATTTCATGCGCATGCGATCACGTCGGCAGGCTCTATCGGAAGACGCCCGTAAATACGTCTACGATAAGCTCAGGCTTCTCGACAAATGTGGCATTACGTGGATCTCTCCGGCTGCCCGCCAGTATGTCGTTGATGGCTTGACTGACCCTACCCATGCTGGCATCTTATCTTGCCAGTCACCTGAAGCGTCACCCCAGGTTTTCGCTCAAAAGACAGCTGAACTTCAGCAGAACTTTCGTCAACGGCTTAGCTTGGACAAGTTACCAACTGCCCGTTCGACTCACGCCTCCACACGACACGGATGCTTCAAGTGCGGTCGCATTGGCCACAACGCCAAGGATTGTAGTCAACCGTTCCAGACTCGAATCCACTACCAAGCTTGTCAAATTCCTCGGATGTCCATTCATGCTGAGTGAATAGGTGACCTACCCGCTCTGGTGGATACCGGTGCGGAACGAACGGCGCTACACCGACGTCATGGTCGGGACACTATCCGACCGTGGACGCAACCTTCCCTCTGTGGACTTGGAGAAAGTGCTATGCCAGTTGGAATGCTCGAAATTTTAGTCCGGACGGCAGCAGCATTTGATAGCGGCATTGTATATTCATAGCGGCATTTTCTTGTAATAATAAGCGTCTTCTATATTCTCGGGGGCAACTTTCAAATTTTTCAGTAAACACTTTCTGTCGAACAATTAAGCCTTGCCCTGCACCCCTCCCAAAAGAAATCCTCGCTACGTGGCCTGTCCTGGACAGCAGACAGCTCTGTGGTGATTCCGGCACGTGCTCCCGTGGTTCGGATACTTTAGCTCGTCGGTGTACGTTGAAAGCACACATGGTAACAGTTAGTTCGCGTATTTGCAGCGTAGCGCACAAGCACCGTCCAGTACCACTACGAGCACCGAAGCCTTTAATAAGTGCACTGCGGGTCTCTCCAATCGAAGTGTTCCTCACCTTTCTTAGGTCAACGTAAGCTTGGACATTTTAGCTTGTATTCCATTTCAGCAACCAGCGCAGCAATGGCAAGTAGTGAAATACGAACAAGACATGTGCTATCTTTGTTGTGTTTGGTTTTCTGCTTGTGGTTCATTGTTTGCTACATGCTGAAGAACAAGAAGTACATTTTATTCTGCAGAATTGGCTAGCAGTTTGGTTTTGGTTGGCACAGGTGCCCGGTAGTTGGGTTTCCTGGACTCTGACAGCATTCTCTGCCGCATGGTTAGCTCTGAGCTTTAGCTACATGCTGAAATAAACTTATTTGTTTAAGAAATTCAATAACTACTATTTCTTTAAAACAAGTATATGTCAAAATAAATAAAAAAGAACAAAGTTTAATAACTGTTCATCAATGGCTGAAAAAATTCAAGTGCCTCCAAAGGTGGCAGTACTTTTTCAAACTGCCACGCCACCAATTATCTGTAATGAGCGACAGATGCCTTGATTAGAGGACAAACGTGAACGTCCATAATTGTAGCATCTCTTCTCGAAATGCTGATGAAATTAGATCGACTTCATTTTGCGAAAAGACGATGGGACAGTCGTCGACTGCTAAACAAAGTGACCTGAAATTGGTAGTATATAGACTCAACATTGTGCACGGGCACGAGCTGCTACGCGAGTTTACTTAAAACTGCAGCTCACCAGATGCTCCCACTAGAAGAGCAAATTATTAATGGACAATATGATTCGGACAATATGACTCACCGCTGAAGTCTCAGTGACGTTGATGTTGAGGCTAGTAGTATAGTCAGTAATCTCTGCCTTAAAGGGCCACTCACCAGGCTCCCAAAATACAAAAAAGAGCAATATTCTTTCCTGATATTTCTCGTCCTTTTTGGCACACTACTGTGACGCAGACAGTAGTTCCCTTGATGTCTACAGCGTACAAGCTCTCGATTCGTTGATATACACGAATTATCGCATGTGCTTTGTCTCCTGCACTGCTTTGCCATGCAGCGGCCTATCTGTTCTTCTTTGTCTCGCATGAATATTGTGCACAATAAACTGACCGAACTTCATTTTGTGTGTTCACAACTGTGCAAGCGGCGATAACAGCGTGCAGCCGAGATGCACGCAATCCTTATAGGCTCGAGCGCTTAGTGCTTATATTGTTCACGTGCAGTCAAGAACTAAGAGGCGAGGAGGATGGATCGTGTGTATGAAGGAGAGGAGATAATCACCCTCTCGTCTTTAAATGCGGGGTGGTGAGTGGTTCTTGAAAGGCAGCGATGACCAGTTTTTATGGTGCTATTTTCTTTAGCGGGAAAGGAAGCTTATCGGTCAGTGAGTCTAATCGTCACCCCCGGAAAATCTTTTCAGGCCTGCGCCCAGCAATTTGACGTCATTTCCGGCCGGCCGACTCTCGGGGAAGCCGCAGCGGCTGCGAGCGCAGCGCGGGCGGCGGTGGTGACGGTTCGGCGGCGTGGTGTTGACGGTGTTTCACGTTTGTTGCTTTCCGTTGTTGTTTTGCGGCAATTTCGTTTCCGTGCGTGATGCTGGAGTGATGCGACAATGCCGAATAAGTGTTGTGTACCCGGATGCACCGGCAACTACAAAACAGGAAAGAAGATACAAGTGTTTTCCTTCCCTAAAGACGCCGACGCTCTCAAACAATGGCTACGCGCCATTCCTAGGAAGGACTTCGTGCCGACTTCGTGCACTAAGGTAAGAATTTGAGATGCTCCTGTTCTTAGCTTGTCGTTGCTTGTTCGGGTAGAAATCACCTATGATGGGAAATACTTGAGCGTGTGGCCGCCGGGCCTCGCGAAGCGCTGACGCCAGCAGCGTTCGCAGCAAGGATGGTCAGCTGCGCTTTGTTCACTAACAGTGCCGTGGTGTCGTCCATTCTTGCAAGCTCTCGGTGGAAGCGCTTCGTGGAGTGCGGTGACATCACGCTCCCGTGTTTCCTTTCATGTTGCTTGTACCGCTTAGCGCAGCGCTTTTATTTAGATGCTTGCGAAACGTAGGTAGACTTTGTTTTAGCTACACGGACTGTAAACGCGGTCATGCAAACGGGAGCGCATTTTTTTCTTTTGAGAAGTGGCGTCTCAGACGTTCTTGAAACGTTTTTGCAGGTGTGCGCGAATCATTTCGACGCTTCATGCATTGAGAAGACGACATCGTAGACGGATCCAAGGACAGGGAGAGTTATTGAAGTTGCACTCCCAGTACCACGGTTGCGTCCTGGATCTGTCCCAACGGTATTTTCCGGCTGTCCGTCCTACCTATCAGTACGAGACCAGAGCACGAGAGAAACCCCTGACGCCAAGAGGAGCCGACAAGAAGCCTCCCAACTCGCCCGTGCTGTAGAAGAGTCGCTGGCGTCATATGAAGCGGAGCAAAAACGAGACCGGTTTTCGTCCCTCGAAGAACTAAGGGCTCGCCTGCAAGGGGTGTCAGTGTCTCCAAAGTGGACTGTGATTCATAAAGAAGAGTGCTCCATGTTTTTGAACATTATCGACTATCGTGAACCTTGTTTGAATGCGTCATTGACCGTGTTTGCAAACCTTGAAGTCTTTGCCTGCTATCAAGGTTCACCAATCAAGAACCTTGGTAGCGCTGTTGTACCAGACTCAGTTCAAAAAGTAAGTTCCTTGTTGGAAATTTTGAACAACCTGTCGATGCTGTCTGAGGAGCGCTGCACTTATTGCCACCTGGCTCAAGCAATACATTCCCTTGTTTGAGCCTTGTTTCCAGTTTTGTATCTCTTTACAAGTTGTTAGCTTTTAAAGGTGCTGTACTTTTTTCTTTTTTTTTAACTCGAACTGCCTCGGTGCCCACTGTAGCAGTTGTACAGTCCGTTTTGGTACCTAAGCTGTGTACACTTTCCTTGTGCACTCTGTGTACAGACATGTTGTGCACTGTGATTTGTTTTTTTCTTAGATTTTTGTTTGATTTTTTCCCTAGGACATGCACCTACCTGTGGCAGTACAATTACTTTTCTTTCTGTCATTTATCATGCTGTGGACCACAATTTAGTCACCAGTGTTCTTTTGTATTGTATTTTTTGGCAAGTGTTTGAACCTGATACCTTGTGTTGCTACTGCTACTATGATAAACGAATGGTATGTTTTCCTCTAACCTACAATTTAAATGAAAGTGTGCTTTTTCTGTTCCAAAGCTCGGGGATGTTTTTGCTGTTACAATCTGTTTTGTTTTCTGAGTTTTATGTGGCAAGATATTGTGTTTTGTACTTTTGGCATATTTTCAGCATTAAGGGCAACATCTTGTGTTGCCTGTCGTCTGCCTGGACCGAGAACAATGTGCACTGTGATATTTGTACAGACGGCGTCTGGCTGTGATAAATAAATACGCATTATTCCATTCACGATATTCATTATTTCTTGATACCTTGATAAGTTCCCCCGCAACGGTGGCTCAGTGGCTAAGGCGTAGCGCTGCTGAGCACTAGGGCGCAGTTTCGATACCCGGCTGCGGCGGCCGCATTTCTGATGGAGGCGAAAAGCAAAAACGCCCGTGTGTACGAGATTTCGGCACACAATAAAGATTCCCAGGTAGTAAAACTTGATCCTGAGCTCTCCCCTACGGCGCGCTTCATCGCCTGCATTGCGTCGGCGCGTTAAACCATACAATCAATGGATACCTTGATAAATCGTGCGGACATGGTGTCAAGGAACCTCGCCCGAGTCGGTAGGCGTGAAGGGCGCTCGCGGCTGGCGCAGCCACCCAGCGAAGGGCGGCCGGCCGGCCGGCGCGATGTGACGTCGTCGACGTCACGTCACGTGACGCGCAGGCCTGAAAAGCTTCCGGGGGTGACGGTCTAATCCCGGAACGAAAAAGCGGAAAATGCCGCGAAACATTTGTAATCAAAATTTTTCTATCGGCAGCGAATATGAAGTCTTTCACTCACATGCTGCAAACGGTGAGCGCGAGAGTCGTAGTCAGTGTTCGAGCTCGGTAGGTTACTGAACATGCGTGCATTCCACGCATATTACACCGTGCAACTCAGTTTACGTCGTAAGCAGCACAGTATTGAGTGGGGCTGGATAGTAATATTTATACTCTAATTTTGAGGACTGTCGCGCATGAAAGCATCAAGCTATGCGACTACGTACAGTGAAGTGGTTGACTCTATATTTCACAATTCAACTTCAATTCTATTTCGCTACGGTGCGCCACATGACGGTTTTTGTTACTTTCAGAAACGATTTAAACATACATATCTTGCTCACAATGCGAAAAGAATGCTGGAATTTGTGCCTATATGTCATGGTCTTTTAATTTCTGCTGCGCTCTAATCACACCTTGGGGCCAGTTCTCGGTCCCTTTAGCCTTAAGATTCCTGATAGTCTGCTGAGATCATTATCAAAATCCCAAAACTATAGGTTTTTCTAAGATAAATGGAAGTCAAGCCCACATGGTCAGGCTCCGCGTGGACAAAGTAGGGATATAAGCAATCACCTTATGGCACACGGCGTATCAGCGGGGCGGGGGCTAACCAGATATGATTAAAGTGGATGCTTGGGCGATTTGATTCATAATTATCAAAGATAAAGTATTACGCACAGATCAGCGCTATATCTATGTTTTTTTACTTTGTGTTCTGGGCGCTCTGATCTTTTCTAAGTGATATAAACAACCGCGTTTCACCAGCATGCCTCATCAGAGCATGGCCATGTACGAATGGGCTCCTTGGAGCGCCATTTTCAACAGCCTTCCTCGTCTAAGCACTCCTTAACGGTCGACTACGTGAATGCTCCAACGCAGCGGGTGTCTCCACTAAGATTCTCGTCGGCGTTGTAGTCTATAGGCTGAATACTGGGGAGACAGCGCACGTCCGACCACGTATCTTTCACCAAAGGAACAGCAATTGCTACTCAGGTGCGATGAGCTGAGCTCATGCGAGTGCACCATGATCCTCGACATCGACAGCGCACACCGATGAAACAGCAAACAAGCCCGCAATCTGCAGTCAGCGCCTCGACCGCGTGAGCCTCCTGCTTCATAATGCTTCGAAACGATGCTTTGAAAATGCAGTCAACCATCTACCCGACGAGTGTCACCAGCTCTTGATAATGCTCGGCGGCTGTCAGACATGTTGGTAAGCTATCATGTATGATGCTTCGGCACCCTCCAAAGGCATGCCTGCTGAACTGTCCTGGGAGTTACTTCGTTGACGTGATGTGTGTACACGCTGACGGGGTTGGTTCTTCATATCCCCAACACCGTCCTAATTATCTAACCACGACCGACTTGCGTGCGTTGCACCACGAGCAAGAACTAATCAGGTTTCTGGCAAAATCATCCCAAAAACTCAATCTTGTAATCAATAAACAGTTTTTTGTTCTTTACCCCAGTTCCTTTTGGTTATATCGTTGATTGCCGCCTCTGCCTTATGCGCAGGCACGCCAGTCGAGTTAACGTTACGCTTCGTTCGTGGCCTCATGCGTATGCAATTTCAGTGCTGTCTGATCTGTTGTCGGGCGTGACATTTCTAATTGATATAGGGTTTTACGTACCACAAACATGGCATGATTATTGAAGATGCCTTGGTAAATAGCTCTAAATTAGATTGACCGTTATGACTCAGTTGCGAAGGAAGAGATGGCTGATGGAAAGCCGACGCCAGCAAGGAACGCGTGCCGTGTCTGCAACAGTCAAGCACCGTGTTTATTTCCCTTCTTTCGAGTTGCGATCATGCTCTAGCCGGTTTGCCCGCCGGTAAAGGAGGGCGTTACAGGTTCTTTCAAAGGTAGTTATGCACCTTTTGACCGGAGCACTCTAAAACCAGTGAGCTGCAGAGGTCAACAGTTTGTTCTGTTGCCATCGTGCCTTGGGCTGCGCCGGCCTTACCTGCGCACATAGATGAAGCATGCGTAATAGGCGCCATTCTTCGATAAAAAGTGACTGTCGTGGCGGGAAATTGTGCGTATTAGAAGAACAGACCATCTGGTCATTACTGTGTCGTGTACAGGTGCACGAACAATCAGCCCAAGAGGAACAGGGTGAAATCGTGGCTGCAGCATACGCCACGTGATGAGGGCCGGTGCGATAAGTTCGCCCGGCATCGCTTCCCGTAGTCGCCTGAATTGCTCAAGCAGTGGGTCTCTTCTGTTATTATGAAGGACCCCTTCACGTGTTGCCATCATCACGCCTCTGTCCACGACACTTCGTTGGTGGCATGAAACCCAACGAGAGCAACGGTATCCTGCGCTGCATCTCGGATGCCGAAAAAAGGTACAGATGGAGTCACACTTGATTAGAGCGTCCAGCCGGCTGCTTAAGTTGCCGTTTTAAGCAAAATTGTGCAAATAGCTATGCTGTAACAATGCGTAACATATTTACACCACATACACTCTTGTGTTGTAATTCAAGCATGAGCAGAAGCTTCTAGGTAATGGGAAGTAGCATGCAGCTGCAGACAAAAGTGTTCAAAGCCACGCAACCCACTATTCTGGACAAATGTAATTACATCATCATCATCAGCCTGACTACGTTCACTGCAGGACAAAGGCCTCTCCCATGTTCCGCCAGTTAACCCGGTCCTGTGCTTGCTGCTGCCAATTTATATCCGCAAACTTCTTAATCTCATCTGCCCACCTTACCTTCTGTCTCCCCCTAACTCGCTTGCTTTCTCTTGGAATCCAGTTAGTTACCTTTAACGACCAGCGGTTATCCTGTCCACGCGCTACATGCCCGGCCCATGTCCATTTATTCTTCTTGATTTCAGCTATGATATCCTTAACCCCCGTTTGTTCCCTAATCCACTCTGCTCTCTTCTTGTCTCTTAAGGTTACACCTACCATTTTTCTTTCATTGCACGCGGCGTCGTCCTCAATTTAAGCTGAACCCTCTTTGTAAGTCTCCAGTTTTCTGCTCCGTAGCTAAGTACCGGCAAGATACAGCTGTTATATACCTTTCTCTTGAGGAATAGTGGCAATATACCTGTCATAGTTTGAGAGTACTTGCCAAATGTGCTTCACCCAATTCTTATTCTTCTAGTTACTTCAATCTCGTGGTTCGGCTCCGCGGTTATTACCTGCCCTAAGTAGACATTGAAGTGCACTATTACCTATCTCGAAGCGCTGCTTTTTTCCGAGGTTGTTGTACATTACTTTTGTTTTCTGCAGATTCATTATAAGACCCACCTTTCTGCTCACCTTGTCTAACTCTGTAATCATGGGCTGCGATTCGTCCCCTCGGTTACTCAGCAAAGCAATACCTCATTAACCTGCACTTCGCCGATGACATTGCATTGCAAGTGTAATTACGTCTGTACGCAAATCACTGAAGGTATTGCACTTGCTGATACTTCTACCGACAGGCGATGCGCCACCGTTCGCAGACGGAAAGCTCGTTCTTGCGTCGCAAACGCGAATTTGTGCCGCTGAGTGGTTCAGACAGTGGCGGATTGGTCAGTGGCAGCGACGATATCACATAAAACAGTCTAAGCGATCAAAAAATTGGCAAGTGCATACTTCAGCAGGCATCTCACGTCAACGGATAACGCGCCGGTTCAAGTACCGCCAAACTTGCGCGTTAGACGGTGTGCATTGTCGTGAAAATTTGGAAACGTGTATAGATCGTGAGGTACATGAGCTACTCTACCACTGCAACTATTACACATAAATGGTTGATTAAAGAAAATTTTGCTATTTACCATGAAGGCCGTTCTCTGTGCGGAAAATTGGTGGGCAGTTAAAATTTAAGGTCCAACACCATGCTTGAGTAGGATGTTCACTTCCGCATTTGTTAGCGTAGGTCTTCTCATTCGGGGACTTTGACAACGAAGGAATTCATTGTATGTAAACGCGTGTTCATTGTTTGGCAGCTATCCCTTTGTCAAGTTTTCTTTAAGCTTTAGACACTTAGAGTATTAGCCAGCCTCATATTTTCGCAGGGTATTCTCTCGGTTTTGTGTAGACTAGCTCTCGGGATATTATGATGTGTGCGTCCGTGAAATCATGCCTCCTTTGCTCCCATGCACCACATCACACAATCTCTGAAGGCGCAACAACTCGCACGTGTGTAAAGCCATGCCAGACAAGGCCATGTTAATTGGCCTGGGGCATTTTCTCATGACAGTGCAAGAAAGTGAAGTGTTAACATTAGTAGAGTGCACTAGGTCAGAGGAGTGCCCGAAACGATCTTCGAAAAGCGAACCCCAAAGAGAGTCAATCCGCTTGGGACGCTGTGGTCGGTATTCTACAATGTGTCATCACTTTGGGAGTTCCGCGCGGCTCCGTCCCTGTAGTACAGGTGTAGTATGACCGCTTCCCCCTTAAATGGCCAAGGTTTTACTCGCAGACGCAGATGGTGCATTTCTATTCTTAGTGTTTCTTGTACGGTCATATTGGTTTGCCTTCGTTTCTTAAATCTGCAGCTCTGATTCGAAGCCAGCTTTTTTTATGTACAAGCGGACATTCTAACCCTAAACTACTTTGCTGGAGCCTCGCGTAACTATTATAACGATGACACATTGCAGACTACTGACCATAGCACCACGAGTGGAGGGACCCTGTTTGGGCTTAACTTCGTGTGCTTTGGTGCTGCGGCCGTACGAGCACTCCCCTGTACTGGTACACTTGACTTGAGAATGCTTTGGACGGTCCTTATTTTTTTTTCATCTAGAGTGATGAAATAGGCTAAACTAGGCATACCTAATGAGAATAGAGTGGGAAGTTTCTAAAGTTTCGTCTTGCTAGGAAGCGCAGCCACTATTACAAAGAACACACAACACAAGCGCTTAACTTCAAGTAAACGTTTATTGCAAACGTCAGAGTTTTTAAAGGAGGTGAATAGAGAAAAAGAATAAAAAAATGATAGACAATAAAAAGCACATGTGCCAGTCCCGTACATTAATATCCGTTATTGTCTATCACCCCATCCAAAAAACATAGTTCTTTCCGCGTGAGCGAGATAGAGGGTGCACTAACACACTCAAAATCATCGCGTGTCATTTCAGCCGCTTCTACTATCAAACGGGCTAACAAATCTCTGTCCCGATACAGCACGCACGTGTTATCGAAATAAGGCACACAACCGCACTCCTTACACTGGATCTCCAAGTGACCATCGGTACCCTTCTGCACTTTATTGTGGTGCTCTTTTAGCCTTTCATTAATGCATCTTTCAGTTGTTCCCACATAAACAAGACCACATGACAAGGGCACTCTGTAAACAACCGACTGCGCACACTCAACATATTTATTGCGATGCTTAATTTGGCAACCTTTCTTTTCTTTTGAAATAGTACAAGTTTGGTGACATATTCTGGACAGTTTTTCAGGAGCAGACATAACCACTCGGACGCCCACCTTATTACCAATCATTTTAAGATTGTGTGCCACACTATGGATATAGGGGACAGCAGCCGTTTTACGCTGCTGCAGGGAAGTGTTAATACGCTGCCTATTTTGTTTCTTTAGGTCCCTATGTAGCGATTCTGCGACGCTTATAACCAATCGTTGCGGGTAGCCTGCTGCCTTCAGTCGCAAAACCTGTTGCTCAAAGCTCTTCTTCATGAGGTGGAAACAGGACTTTTTCAACGAATTAAAAAGGCACATTCGTGCAACAGACTTCTTCACTACTTTGGTATGGGCAGAAGAGAAAGGCAACAATGGCTTTTTGCTCCTGGGCTCATAAAGCCAACAAACGTGGTCATCTTGAAATTGCAACGACAGATCTAAGAACCAGAGCGTATCGCCATAGGGCACTTCATGTGTTAGTTTCAGAGGCTGACAAACTGCCTCAAATACTCCTAGTGTCAAAACAGCAACACTTTGAAACTCTTTGGCGTCACACTTAAAAAAAACAAAATAATCATCCACAAACCTGAAGATATTTAAAACATTAGTTCCCGACAACCTCTCATCAATTAATCGATCTAAGTGCGCCATAAAAATATCACTAAGGACGGGTGCAACAGCTGAACCAATACAAATACCCTGTTTTTGGATATAGGTTTATATAGAGATATATAGAGAGACGTTAATGGTCTTCACTACTAAGGTCTCTTCACCCAACCCTTCTGGTACCCTCATTGCCCTCGTCACATGTCGTGCCAGGTCCTTCTCGTTTTGCTTAAGGATGAAGCTAACACTCCCAGAAGTTTTGGCTTTTTGTGCACGTTAAAGAACCGCAGGTGGTCGAAATTTCCGGAGCCCTTCACTACGGCGTCTCTCATAATCATATGGTGATTTTGGGACGTTAAACCCCACAAATCATCAATCAATCATCAACTTGGTTTTGGGTTAGTGTATACCGCTGTACCAAAACGCTACGCCACGGCTTCTGCAGCGGGTGTAGTCATTCGCGGGTTCATTGTGCCGTCTTAGAGCGCAGCTCTTAGGAGCCCGTTTTTGCGTTCAGCAGCGTCACCGTTGGCGGCGTTACAGACATGAAAAACATTAAGTGTGAAGAATACCCTCAGGATTGAATTGGATTCGAAACCGAGGCCTCCGCTTGGCATTCGAGTACCCCCGAGCTACGGTAGTGCTTGCAACATGTTTGCGAGAAGCCCCTATACAAGAGGAATGCCGGGCAAGAAATTGCGTTAACCTATCTGATAAAGCGTAGCAGAAGAGTGAATTAAGGGCCAGTGACCACACAGGGCTAACTGTACCACGGTTGTGTGGTTTAATGCTTTCCAACCATGGAAAAGTGCTTAGCCATAACTGGTCCACGTCATCAGCCACATGAAGTGGCAACATATTGTCCATAACAGATTAGAAATATGTAGTGAGTACCTCGCTTATCAAGTGAAAAAAGATTAATGGAACCGTAGGTGCTGTCCTTTTTGAGAAACAATATGGTGTATAGTGTAAGCAATATCCCGCAGAAAGCCAAAACCTCAAGCAAGTATCTGCACTCAAAATTAGCAATGGGCATTAGCGCAATCGTGGCTGATAACACACACACACACACACACACACACGCACGCACGCACACACGCACACACACACACATCGCCGCCATGTTCGCTGAGGATATGGTCCGTCTATTTCGCCGCACTGACCCTCGCATGCCCGAGGCAAGCAAAGTTAGTCACCAGATGCGGGGAGTTAAGGAGCCGCTTTTCGTCGGCCTTGTATGAAATCCGCCAACAGTGGATGAATTTATCAAGCAGGTGACTGTCATCGAGTGGGAGCTCCGGCAACGATGCCGCTACTTTGACCGCCGGCCCGACCAAGCGCCTGTTGGTGCCGCCGCTCAAAACGCTGCCGTTTTCGAAAGCTCTCTACGGCAAATGACTAGGCAAAACCTGCGGGAAGAGCTGCAGGCCTTCGGCTTCCGTCTACCAAGCCTCCAGTTGCTTCTGTTGCGGAAACCGTGCGCCACGAACTACGGCAAGCCTTTCCATCACCGGTGCCACCACCTGAACAACGTCCGTTGACCTATGCTGATGCCGTCCTATGTCACCTGCCTGCTCCCGAAGAAGCACTCTTTCAGCCACAGCCGTTACCTTGCCTTGGTGGCAGCGGGAACCTGTCCGGCAACCACCAGTACGCCGCACCGACTTGTGGCGCACTGCCGACCGTCGACCCCTTTGTTTCCACTGCGGCGAACCAGGCCACAGCTCGCGCTACTATCGTCATCGAGAAGGTACGGTTTGGAAACTTTTCTCGTCCCACTTCATTTTATTTTGAAGACCCTTGTGACCGTGGACGTTGATCACCTGCCGACCAACCAAGCTTCTACACCACGTCGTCGCTTGTTGTCTTCTTCACCTGCACGAGGTCAAACTTCGAATCGCCAAAGTAACGCTGACGCCGTCAGAAACCGCTTCCCAAGCCCGTGCCAGGGAAACTAACTGCCGCGACCTCCGGGTTCAAGCTGCCAATCGACGAGACGCCAAAAAGACACCCCCTTGCCTTTGCACAAAGACGACATGACGACGGTGGTGACGAAGCCGACGACAACCACAAGCCTTAATGCCGATGAATTTATACGTGTTGACCTTAAAGTTATTCTAGACAGACACTACGTAACAGCACTGGTTGACACTGGTGCTGACTCCTCTATTATGTGACAAGAGCTCGCCGCCCCCCTTAATACGGTCGAGACGCCGTGGAGTGGGCCGAGAATAAGGAGTGCTGGTGGACAGCTAATGACACCAACTGGTAAATGCACCGCTTGGCTCGTAATCAGTGATTCGACCTTCGTCGCCAATTTTGTCATTTTACCGGACTGTTGCTAGGAGCTGATTTTGGGTATAGATATTCTGCGAAAGTACGGTGCTGTCATCAACATTCCAAAACGTATCATCACATTTTCCACCCATCCTTACGTCGACACCGCCACTAAAGAACAACTGCAATGCTTACGTGCACGTAGCTGATGAGGTGATGCTCCCGCCGAGATCTCTGCCTTGTGTCGGTGCTACGTGAACGGCCGGGCTGTAACGAGGCGATAGAAGAGTGAATAGTCACGCTATTGCTTACGCAAGCTGTTTCCATAGCGAGAGGCGTTCTGGCACTAACCAATGGGCGGGTGGAAGAGCTCCTCGCCAACTTCAGCAACGGGCGCCGTCACATCCAGAAAGGCACCGCGATTGCCTACTACGGCAATGTGAACCAAGCCAGAGATTGCTTCGCTTTGCAACCGGACGAGGCGACCGTCCCAGACTCGACACCTTTGTTTGTCGACATTTGTCACCAGCTTCACTAAGATGCGAAACGGTGCGACCTACGACATAAATTGGTAGCCTGCACACCAGGCGACATCTCATCACTTGGATTTAGCGACTCTCGTGTCAATACTTCAAGCTGACCTTATTTGTCTTGTTGACTGGTGGAACTCTAATAGATTGTTGATTGATCCTTCTAAAACCTGCTTTATGCTTTTTTTATTCCCCAAACAAAAAACTAGCATTCATTCCTTACCTTTGTGTGAACTCAGTAGTTATTTCTTTAAGCGATCATACGCCATTTTTAGGAGTTATAATGGACACACATCTGAAATTTATGCAACATATCAATTCTGTTCGTAAAAATACTTCGTACGGTATCAGGGCATAGGTCAAGTCATGAATGTGTTTTAACATCAAAACTCTGAAGGCATTGTATTATGCATTTATACAGAGTCATCTCAGTTATTGCATTACATCATGGGATAATTCATATTCCGTGCACATTTGGCCGTTAAAGTTATTGCAAAAACAAGCGATTCGACTCATAACTTTCGCTTCACGTCAAGCCCCATCACATGATATTTTTCGCCAGCTTGACGTATTACCCATCTCCCAAATGTACGTTTATAGTGTGTGTTTTGTTTTTCAAAATTTTGCACCGTACGCTCACTATCGACATATTTCCTATTACCTTGTTGGATAATTCTAATAATACTAGATTCGCGGTCGCCCATACCTCTTATTACCTAAAGTTCGCACTTACTATGGAAAAATGAGCATTGTTTTTTCATAAATTTTATTATAAAATTCTTTATCACATGATGTGAAAGACTTAATGCACATTCATGTTTTTAAGAGAAAATCGAAAAAGTCTCTATTAAACGTATAACTGCTAGATTTTGTTAATTTTTGATATCTTGCTGTTTTTGTAAAAAAACATTTCGAAATGTTCCGTGACTTGCTATTTCGTTGTTCATATTCTAGCTTTTTCATTGTATTAACATAGGAGGTCCCGCCTGCGGTTTACTACCTTGGGACCTCCTCCTGCATACTTACAATGTACACTTCTGATGCTAATAAATAAACATTGATTGAATGATTGATTGATTGATTGATTGACAAGGTATGGGTCTGGACCCCAATACGTCGACGCGGACTTGCTATTACGACGATATTTAGGCCCCTATCAAGTCACTCGAGATCGTGCATGTCATCCGGATGAAACACTACTTGTCCAGCTAACTCTCGCTTCTCCTGTCGATGCCAGTGCATATGCGCGTTTTTATAAGTTGAGCGCATTGGCTGCGCATCCGGACGATGCCATTTTCAGAGGGAGGCAAATGTCACGTGCGTCCGGCGAGAACGACGAAGGCGACAGTGCATACGCGCACCTGCACACTTTTATGCAGAGAGAGAGAGAAATAGACTTTATTGGGCAATCCTGCGTGGGGAGGGTGGGAGCACCGTGCAGGATTCTGCACCCTCCTGTCTATTTATACCTCAACGACAGCAGACCCAGCGCAGGCTAATAGGAGTTTGTTCGCTTTTGCCGAGCCAGGGCCGCGTAAAGCCGCTGGATGGCGTTGAGCTGCGCCTCGTGATCGGGCGAGCCTATGTGGTTCACAATGTCCGGTGGTAGTGCGTCGGTGATCACTCCCCCCGCACACGTGTCACACCCCCACAGCACATGTGTCAGCGTTGCCTATTCTCGCGCACAGATACTGCACTTCGCACTTTCGTAGAGTCCGGGGCACATGTGTCGGGCCAGGGCGGGCGTGAGCACCGTGCCGGTCTGTAGTTGTCTCAGGAGGACCACCTCGCGCCGCCCCAGCCTCGGGTGAAGCCCGGGAAGCGCTCGGCGGCCCTCTCGGTACCATTGAAGGATGCTGCCGTAGTCGAGTGGTGGGTCCGAGTCCGGTGGTTCGGCTTCTTTTGCGTCCGAAGGGCGGGGGGGGGGGCGCCGCACGGTGCGCGAGCTCACGTGCGACGGCGTCCGCCCTTTTGTTGCGGTTGGCCGCTCCGCCCGGGATGGCTCCGACGTGGGCCGGGAACCACCGTAGATGTGTCGTGGTCGACTTGCTTCTCGGCAGGAGGCTTGCTGCCGGGGTCCCGATGCTCCCGCGGCCGAAATTGGCGATGGCCGTGCGGGAGTCACTCAGGACGGTGGTGACTTCGGGAGTGCCGTCCAGCGCCAGGGCTATGGCGGCTTCCTCCGCTTGCTCCGCAGACATTGCTCGGACGCTGCAGGCGTTAAGCAGTGTGCCGTCTGTGGCTCGGACAACCACCGCTACGTAGGCGTGCGGTCGGTATTGATGCTTGGCGGCGTCTACGTACACCGCCATCGAGTCACTGGCGTGGGTATCTGCCAGCGCTCTCGCTCTTGCGACCCGTCGCTCTTTGTTGCGTTGCGGTTGGATGTTGCGTAGTAGCGGCAGGGCCACGAGGTGTCTCGCAATGTCTCGATATGACTCGGCTCTGGGCGGGCGCAGGCCGACTCTTCGGAGGATTTCTCTGCCGGCAGTGGTCGTTGCGAGGCGGGCGAGCTGCAGACATGCGCTGGGCCTCGCTCACCTCTGCTAGGGTGTTGTGGACTCCCAGTCGGGCAAGAGAGTCGTCACTCGTGCTTGCGAGAAGACCCAGGGCGGACTTGAGGGCCTTCCTGATGGCTGCGCTGATATTGTCCCGCTCGTGCTGCAGCCATCCGTAAAATGCGCCGACGTACGATACGTGGCTCGTCACAAACGACTGCAGCAGTCGCAGGACGTTGGCTTCTCTCATGCCGTTCCATTTGGTGGAGATTTGCTTGAGGAGGCGGGTCGCCACCCCCACCTTCGTCAGAAGCCTGTTGAGGGCCATGTGGTTCCCGTTGCTGGCGTCGATGTGCCTGCCGAGCACTCTGATTCCTCGGACATGCGGAATGGTGGTGCCGTCTTCGGTCCGAAGCGTGATCTTGGCCGCCTCCGCTTCTGCCGACTTGCGCCAGTGTCTGGGTGGTGGAAGTATTAGTAGTTCTCCGCTTCTGCCGACTTGCGCCAGTGTCTGGGTGGTGGAAGTATTAGTAGTTCCAATTTCTGCGGGGAGCATTTGAGCCCCGTTCCACGCAGACAGTCTTCGATCTGTTCGATCGCCTCTTGGAGCGATTCCTCCGTGCCTCCGGTCATGCCTCCGGTTGTCCACAGAGTTATGTCGTTGGCGTAGATCGTGTGCTGTACGTGCGGTAGTCGAGCGAGGCGTTCGGCCACCGGGATCATGACTGTGTTGAACAGGAAAGGGGAGATGACGGCCCCTTGTGGTGTGCCGACGCTGCCCAACTTCCGCTCCTCTAGTTTCAGGTGTCCGACGCAGAGGCACGTCGCTCGGTCGGAGAGGAAGGCTCGGATGTAGTTATACGTCTGTTCACCCAGTCTGAGTCTCGCGATCTGGGCCAGAATCACCGAGTGTTTCACCTTATCAAAGGCGCTCTTTAAGTCGAGGCCCAAGGTCGTCCTGCAGTCAGTATTGCTGGGGGACTCGAGCAGGTCTCGTTGAATGAGCAGCATTGCATCCTGCGTGCTTAGCCGCGCCCGAAAGCCCAGCATCATTGTCGGATACGCGTTGTTGTCTTCTATGTACCGTTGCCAGCGGTCGATGAGTATGTGCTCGAGTACCTAGCCCACGCACGGTGTGAGGGAGATCAGGCGGAGGTTCTCGATGGCGGGCGGCTTGTTCGTCTTGGGGATCAGTATCGTGCAGGCCGTGCGCCACTGCTTTGGCAGGGTGCCTGAACGCCAGTATTGTTGTAGTATCCGGTAAGGGCCGTGATAGCCACGTCGTTGAGGTTGCGCAGGGCCTTGTTGTGTAGCAGGTCCGGTCCCGCCGCAGACTTGCAGTTGAGCGCCTGCACTGCTTGGCGGACCTCCCACTCTTCTATGTCCGCGTCGAGTGTGGTATTTCCCGTTCCCGCGTAGTCCGGGTGCTGGGTCTGCACGCTGGTTAGGAGGTATTGGTCGTTGAGGCGTCTGCCCACCTCATCTTTTCCATGCTCGTTGGTCGTGCGTGCAGTATCTGCGCCAGCCGATGTTGCTGGTATGATTTACTCTCCGTCTCGTCGCGCAGGTGTCGTAGCAGTTTGCACGTGCGGCTGGTGTGGAGTTGACCGTCCGCCTCGTTACAGATGGCGTGCCACTGCTGCGCGCAGAGCTGTCGACTGTACTTTTTTATTTCCCTGCCTAGGGGGGCGATGCGTTTTTGCAGCGTCCTGCTGTGACGCATTCGTTTCCATCGGCGTTGAAGGGATTGGCGCGCTTCCATCAGGTGTGCCAACTTGGGGTCCTTGGGTTAGGTCGTGCCGTCCGTCTGCATTCTTGTGCTCGCACGTTCTGCGGCGTCTACCAGGCTTCGCATCCATTCTCTGAGGTCTTCGATGGTGGGCGCGATCTCTTGCTGGCGGAACGCGTTTCAGTCCGTGAGCTTGTGTTTCCGAGTCGGGGGCAGTTTGCTCCGAATCTTCATCGAGATTTCCACTTCTATGATATAATAGGCCACTGTCCAGGTTATGTCCCGTGTTTCGCCAGCTCACCGGTCTGTCGTCGGGGAGGTGCGCGAAGACAAGGTCCGGGGTGGTGCCCTAGTGATCGAGGTGCCAATGCGCGACGGCTGTTGCGGGTCCGAAAGGAGCTTGAACTTCGCCTCTTCGGCCTCTTCGAGCAGACTTCGTCCCTTGGCAATCGTGTGAGGTTAGCCCAGTTCTTTGTGTGACGAGTTGAAGTCTCCCGCCACGCGCACCAGTGCGTTGACGGCTTTCCGCCTGGCTTTGTGAAACAGCGTCTTGAAGCGCTGGCCGCGATGTTGCGGGTTGATGTAGGCGTTTACCAGGAAGACGGATTCCTGCTTCTTCCTTCCGATCACGACCTCGACTGCGCACAGCTCTAGGGCTGTGTTGCAGTCGAGGAAGTGGTCGAGCTTGATGAGGGTGAGACCCTTGCGAACGAAGGTGCAAACCCCCTGCGCCACACAGGCATTGCTGATGCGTGCGCTGGTAGGCGAGGCGTGAACGTGATATCCCGGGAGTTTCGGGAGATTTTCCATGTGTGTTTCTTGGACCATAATCACGTCTGGGAGCGCGTCCATGGGTTGTATGTGCTATTGTAGTATTGCCTTGCGACACCGGAGGCCGTTGGCGTTCCAGTGCCACACTTTGAGTTTGGTTTGATTAGTTGCTCTGTACATGGTTAAGCGAGGATCCGGGTGTGTTGCGATTACCGAGGCCGACGGAGCTCAGCTCTTCTTTAAGTAGTTCAACCATGAAGAGTTTCATCTCTTCAAAGCCCGCGGTTATGCGGGCTTCTACCCTTGCTTCAAACTTGGTCGTTGCCGATGCCACGTTGTCTACCTTCTGGGAGATCTCGTTAATGCGACGGTCATGCCTGTTATGTCGGTTGTAGATTTTCTTGAATCTGGCTCCGCAGTTCAGTCCTTCCTGGCCCTCTGTGATCCTGGAGAGCTGCGTTGAGATTGACGAGCCGGATGCGGTTTCGTCTACGTCGTTGTCCATGTTCAGGTCCTCTTCCTTGTCCGACTCGTTCACTGAGCTGCGACGGGCTTTCTTTCGCCTGGGGGTCTGTACGCCCCTTGCGGTGGCAGTGGTGGCGGCGGTGGCATGGCCGTCGCGTCCGATAGGGCGAGCATCGCTGTTGGTGGAGCGCTTACATTCCACTGCATTCCCGACCGGGGCTGTTGCGAGGTGAGTCTCGTGATCACTTCGGCTTGTTTTTTTATGGTCTCTTGCTGCTGCCTCATGGATTCTTGCATCAGCTTGATAGTGCTCTCGAGCTGCAACATCTTGGCTGTTAGCGGGTCGTTTTGTGGTTTCCTCGCCGGCGTGCTCGAGCGTTGGCGCGTTTTCGCGTCATTTTCGCTCTTGGCTCCACCACTGACGACGTCAGTCCACGCGCGATCGCGTGAGAGGCTGCGCTGCCTATTGTGGGTCGCCGAGCACTCGCGGCGGTGCGCTCTCCCCCTACTCTCGCTGCGGCTGTTACTCCTCTCTCTATGCGCTCTTGGGGAGCGCGGGAGAGTCGTCCTTTCTGGAGAAACTGAATTTGCTCTGGCCGGTTTTCTCCACCTTTTCAGTCGCCGTCTTGCGTTCGCGCTCGCGTTTGCGCAGTAGGAATGGTGTCCTGAACTTGTTCGCACAGTTTCTCGTGCCCGTGGGGTGCGATCCGGTGCATAGTTTGCAGCAGGGCTTGCATTCTTTCTCGTGGTCGTCACTGGGGTTCATCTTCCCGCACACGAAGCATACTTTACGTTTGGCTGGGGGCACACGTCCCTGCGGTGCCCAAGTTGGCTGCACGTTTTACGCACTTCCTTGTGTTGCCGGTACATCCTGCACCGGATTAAGGTTCCGCATTACTTTACGTAAGCTGGGACCTTATTACCGTTGAACAGCACAATCACCGCATGCGAGGTTCCAATGTGGTGCGCTTCGAGCGCCGTGTCGTTGCAGTCGTTGACGATGTTTGCTCGGATCATTTCGGGCGTCTCGCTCAGGGGGATGCCTCCAATAACGCCCTTTACCGTGTTTTACAGTGCTGCCGCACAAACGAACACCTCATACGCCTGCCCGCCGATTCCCAGGGCTCGGACGCTCGCATATTGGCTGACCCGTGCCTGTTCTGGCGTGCTTATTACAATAATGTTCTGGGCCAGGTTCGGGCAGACCGTGTTCCTTTGGATTTCCCCGCTGTTCACCTTTGCCGCGCTCGCTACGGCTCGCACGAGTTCCGGCATCATTAATTACCGACAAGTAGTCCCCCGCGGCACCTGACCACAATCTTGTACTCGTCTCTCGGCACGAAAGGCACGCGTGCTGTCTTCGTGAAGTTCGCATTGACTCTCTTGATAATCTGTGCTCGGGTTGGCTGGGCTGCCCTCTTACCGGGTGTTGGCGCCGAAACTTCAAGCAGAGTTTCTGCGCTGCCCGAGGTCTTCTTGCCGCGCTGGGTGGTCACCACCCAGCCGGCGATGCCGTCCGGCGTCTTGTCGATTGAAGTTCCGGCGATAGTGATGGCTATTCGTCCCGAACTCTGGTCGAGAATCGGTTGAAAGTCCCCTTGTGGGGAGGTGTCTATAGATGATTGACCCGGCGCCGTCATTTCGCTCGCGTCGGGGCCGCAGGCGCGGTCCGAGGCGGCCGAAGCCGTCGCTAGGCCTAACGGATCGATTAGGCTCAGCAGTCTCGCCACGCTGGCCGACGATAATCAGTCGTAAAATCCGCGAAAACAGGCGGACTCACCAAAATTTGGTATCTGCGTGTTCCGGACGTCAAGCTTGAACCGCTCGTATCGTTTTCATCTGCCTGGAGTCGAGTGGTCCTCCGAAAATTGGCTTCATCGACGGAGCCGATGTGAGATGCGTCCGCTCGCAGCGAGCCAACTTTTATGCAGAAAGCAACAGCGAGAAAGACGAGGAACTGTCTGGCGCACGGAAAATAAAATGACCGACCCACTGCTGCTTTCTCAGCTTCTTCAAATACGACCTCTGTCTTCACGTCGCGACAAGATCTATATATATATATATATATATATATATATATATATATATTAATAAAAGACTTATGTTTGCATAGTGTCAAATGACTTATGCGCGGCTGTAGCTCTGTCTGATGTGAATTATTTCGTTGACCCTTAAGCTACAGGGGCTAATCCTAATGGTCTCAATAGTGCAGGCACCATAAGTTCATTTCTCCTTAATGCCGGTGATCGAAAAGTCGCTCACACTCTCAAATATAGAGTCCGAACCGCCCGAAACTATTTTTTTCTTTCGACGTCGTTAGCAAGACAACACTAGGGGGGACAGCTGATGCAGGTGACGCTTGAAACTTTCAGGCATTTGATTCACCGAGATAGGCTGATACTTCACACTGTTTGAAAAAGCGGGTGAACACAGTCCTCTTATCTCCCAGACCCGCTGTCTTCGTTTCCTCGGGCTTTATGGCCGGAATGAACGATGCCATCTTATCTATGACAATGAGTAAGGGATGGGTTATCTATTAGAATGAATCCTGTTCTAGGACAAACAAGGTCACGCTAGACAGAGCTACAAATAACGCCGCGTAACAGTAATTTGAATTGATAAGAAAGAGTTCCCCAGTGACTGCGACACTGTCCAATGCTAATTTTATTGGCACCATTGAAGAGCTTAAAAAATGTGTAAAAAAAACCTCAATTCTGTTTTGATCACACTGCTTCTCGAAGATTTTACGGCAGTCGCACACTTGCCGCTTACACTGGAAAGAAAAGGCACTGCTTTTTAATGACAAATAGACCTTTCACACGGTACAGTCACCGACAGGCGATGTCATGATGAACTTGCGTTTAGGATGAAGACGGCTATGTAAATTGTCATTCCTAATTGACGTGGACGTTTTTAGGCATGCTGCTATGGTAACGAAAAGTTACAAATAGCGCTAAAAATTTAGAAAGTAATAATTGTTAGTAGTGCAAGGGCAAACATTGTCAGACTATGTGAAAATATCCTGCGTTTTGATTGAGCTACTATATCAGCAAAAAAGAAATGCTTGCAGATATTCAAAGTGAGACTAGTCCAAAGCAGCTAACGTCTCATGTAACAGCGTAAGTTGTGGCTGACAGTTAACATGTGCGTGCTTATAGGCTTTCTCTGCCACGAGTACTATGGTACGTACTGGTGCTACCATAGCGATGCGTAACCGAAACAAGAGCGAGATACATACAAAACAATATTATCTGGTGTTAAACGCCCGAAAACTAGGGTATGAGAAGGAGGAACGCCGCAGTGGAGGTCCCCAAAAATTAGGACCATTTGTTGTTCTTTAAAGAAGTCCTAAGACACTTTTTCAAGTAACCATGTAAGAGCTTATTGTCTCACAAATTCCACACCGCGAAAATTTGAAGGATCCGTCAGTACGAGTGAAGTTACAAAATTTTTTCACACGCTGCAATCGCATTCTTTCTTCTCTCGCCCCGACGAAATCGCTAGAATCTAAGCAGGGTGGGATAAAAGGGCCACAGAAAAACGCCACGTGCGCCCCGTGACCTTGAGCACTTTTTTTTCTTTTTTTTTCTTCGAACGCGCTCTTTTTCCTGTGGGATCACCCGCGCATGCGTGAACAAGTAGCAGCCTCCCGTGGCAATTTCTCTAATGATCGAGCGCGCCATGTTGAAATCTGCCAATGGCTGATAGATGGGCGTGGTACGTGTGATTTTTCGGTACACCTTGTGTGATTTGTCGAGAGAATAAAAACAATTTTTAGCTAACATTGATAATTTATTGTGAATTACAGGCCGTGTGCTGCGCTATAATATTTGGCTCGAGTGTTGTCGGAAGCCTCTACTACTGATCGATCGGCAGCGTTTTCTGACCATGCTCAAAACAAATTCCAGTGCCCCTTTAACATGCACCATCATCGAACAGTACACCGAGCTTCTGGCCTCAAATTACCGCCTTCATCTAAATGCAACCACTACGGTGAGGATCGAACCCATGACATTCAGTTCAGCATCCAAGCACCAAAACACTACACCACCAGAGTTGACAAAACTACAGCGAATGCCCGCAAACATGATCGACAGGAACCATTAGCAACATATTGGTGTTGGAGAAACCCAACACAGCTGCTAGAAGTGTTTCCAATGTCATGCGTTACGTAAAAACAAACTGGTGAAGTTTACCCCAGCCATCAGTAAGAGCCATACCACTGGTTGCATTTCAATTTAGGTCATCAGTTTTGTAGCCATTCCTCGAGCCCCAGTCGTACAGATTACACATGCAGCGCGGAGATGAGTTCGGCAAGCCGATTCAAAGGCCCCACCATACACAATAAAAAAAACTGAATTCTTCCACTGCTTCCCCAGGCAAGCTTGACGTAAGAAAAAAATGGCCCATATCCTATTCGGCTGCCCTGCTGACCCTCTCCCACAGGGACAGCCTGTGATCTCAATCTGAGAGTACTGGACCGTCCTGCTCTCGAGGACCCGGCATTGCATCTTGCTGCTCTGACTCGGGCTGACAGTGTCATCGCGGAGAGGGGCATGGTCGTGTAGGCGTGGTGTCAGACCGCGTGGTGGTCCAGGGACCCCGAGAGGTCCAAACACACTTTCTAAAAAAATTTTTCCGTATATCTGTTTCGAAACAAGCTAAAACAGGTGGTGTGCATTTCGATCGAGTACAGTCACAAATGGCTGTGAAATCAAATGGTGTTTGAGATCTCGAGCCTTTTAAACTTTCGCTGCAACTCTACAGCTTAGATGAAACAAGAATCCACGTCGGTGAAACAGTGTTTACGTTGCTCGGCTGCTGACCCCAAGAACCCACGTTCGATCCCTGCTGTGGTGGTTGCATTTCTATGGAGGTAAAATTGTGAGGCCCGTTTATTGTGCGTTGCCACTGTACGTTAAAGACACCAGATTGTGAAAGTTTCCGTAACCCTCCACTAAGGCGTCTCTCATAATCATATGGTAGTTTTGTAACGCAAAACCTCTGATATTATTATTAAATTGAAAGAATACGGTTACATATAAATGGCGAAGTATGTATCTGTTTCCTGTACACAATTTTTTTTCATATTCAGCCCATGTATGGGAATCCACGAGAAAATATATAAGGACCATGGGAGTGCATGCCAAAGTCCCCGTCGGCGCTGTCTAGTGCGAGCCGTGACATGTCAACAGCAATGCTCTCGCGAAGGCGCCGCCATTGTAACGCTCTGGACAGCAAACAGCCCTTCGCCAAAGACAGTGCATATAGTATTTCCGGCACGTGCTGCAGTGGTTCGTAAGCTTTGGCTCATTGGTGTACGCTGCGGACACATAAGATGACCGTCAACTGGGGCGTTTTTGGTGTAGCTCACGTGAAATGTCCATTAACACAGCAAGCAACGAAACGACCGTGTAATGAGTGCACTGCGCGTCTTTTCGACGAAGTGATCTAGATATTTCTTAAGCCAGCGTAGTACCTGTGACACACAGGAAATGTAAAGTATTTTGAAGTAAACCCCTTTTCTCGCCAAAAGAAACCATTTACAAAAAAAGTTGCGCCGGTGACACATGGCACAGGACAGCAACTGCCGATGCCAAAGCAGTGCTAGTTACATCATTCGGACGTTTGAGAGTATGTTTTTTTTTGCGGTGCTAGTGACGCCTTGTGCACCTCTGAGAGTACATATTTTCGGGCCTAAAAATAGGTGCGGGATCTTCTTCACCGAGAAGGATTTTTGCCGCAAAGGAGCTACTTCATGTCGTGTGTCACTACGTTCGAACGCCTTTCCAGAACATGACCCATTGTCTAAAGGACTTTAGGACGTTTGTGTGTGACGGGTATAAGCTTGGTCATGTTAATTTATGTGTCATTTCAGCAACAAGCGCATCATGCACCCCAAGTGAAGTGTGACAATGGCGTGACCTTCGTCGTATTCGGTTTTGTCTTCTTGTTTTATTGTTCACAACATGCTGAAGAATAGGAAGGAGGGTTTGTTGCGCAGAATAGAGTGGCAGTTTGGCTTTGGCTGGTTCAGGTGGAGGCTAGCGTTCCTGGACTCGGGTGGCTTTCTTGGTTTGCCGGACAGTTAGCTCACTGTGCTCTACAGGGCCATTTCGCAGCTCAGCTACATCCTGAAATTCACTTATGTTTTTAGTTCAATAACCAATCATCAATGCCTCGAAAATTACAAATGCCTCCAAAGGTGCTTTTATTTAATCGAACTGCCATGTTACCGCTTATCTGTAACCAATTACAGATACTTTGACTAGAGGACAAACGAGAAAGTCCGTCTTTTTAGCGCCTCTTCTTGAAATTCTGACATAATTTACTCGACCTCATTTGACAAACACGCATTCTGACAATAGTTGACGGCCGAACAAAATGACCTCAAGCTTGGTGGCAGAGTAAACTTTCTACATCATCACGAGCTGCTACGAAAGCTTACTTCAAACTACAGATCACCAAACGCTTGACCCGGAAGAGCAAATTGTTCATGAGTAATATGATTCACCCAAACTCACCATCGAATTCTCAGTGACGTCCAAGTTGAGGGTCTTTAGCAATATTTGTTTTCTTAAGCTTCGTCCTTGTGTGTTGCGATTGCTAAAATACCTAACAATACCCGAACGCTATAGCTTCCCTAAGACGAATAAATATCAGTCAAGTCCACGCAGTCAGCCACAGAGTGGACAAACTATGGAGATAAAGAATCGCGTCATGGCGAATGACCAATAGGCGGGTTGGTGACTAACAGGACATGACTAGAACAGATTCTTGGGTTGAAGAGTGATTCATACTAAGGAAAGATAATTATTGACACGCAGAGAAACGTTCGTTGTGTGCTTATATATATGTGTGCCGTGTGCGACCTTCTTTTTTCTGAGCGACTTGAGAGCCCTTGTTTGAACAACAATCCACATGCAACCGGATCATGTATGATTCGGCCTCTTCGAGTACCAGATTCGCCCTGCTTTCATCGTGGGAGCACTCCAGAATGGTCAACCACGTGACAGCTAAGACGGAGAAGGTGCCTCCACTTGGATGCTCGTGGTTTCAGTGGTCCGCAGACTCCCATGTTGACAATACTGGGGGAGACAGCTCAAGTCTGATCATGCAGCTGCCACCGGAGCAACGACAGCCACAACCGAGGTACGATGATCTGAGCTCAAGCAAACGCGCCGTCACCCTACACTTGGACAGTGCACATCAGTGTAACAGCAGACAGGCCCGCAACCTGCAGTCAATGCCTCGACCGGACGCTGAGCCTCGGCAGTCGCCAAAGAACGACCGAGAGAGCAGGAAGCTCGAAAAAAGGAGAGAAAGAAATCGAATCGCGCAAGCAAAGTGCCGCCAGCGACGACTCGACCTTATCTTGCGGCTTCAAAAGAAAGTGGATGCACTCGAGAAAGAGCGAACCATGCTTAAATCCAAAGTGAACGATTCAGACAACCATCTCAGTAAGAAGAAGATGTTAACAAGTCCGGTGCGTCGCGCCATGAAGCGCCGTTGGCATTCTGGCTGACGTCCTCTGGGAAACCTTCGCGGTTATTCAAGCAACCTTCGCGAACACTTCGTAAGTTCGTGAATTTGCCAAGCACTCTCGTAATCACCATAACGGTCTCGAAGCAACACTGACTTGCGTGCTTTGCACATTGAGTGCGAAAGGACGTTCGGTGCAATCGTGTCTAATAAAGCTCAAATGTTTTTAAAAAAAGTCGTTGTCATTTCCCCCAGTTTCTAGCCCTCATCATTAGCTACTTCAGAAGGCACGTGAGTGGCTTACCTAGCTTATAAATGCGAAACATTTATTAGTGAACTTCGGTTATTTAGAGCGATCTATCTATCTAGCCGCTTACGTTTGGGTGCTCTCGTGGTCGCCCCCTCAACTTGGCGTGAACCAAAATCAGCATGGGAGGGTAAGATGGTTTGAGGAATATGACGCGCTGGTCAAAACATGAATAATGCCACAATCATGTCGCATACGTCGTCAAACACTTTCCGTCAGACAGTGGCACATACACACGGGCGAGTGTGGGCTGCTGGTATGCACCACAGGTGATTGACACTTAGTATCTACCCAGGAACGACCAAAACACACATGGGCGATTCTATTGCGCCAGCGTTAACCAATACCCGACATCGAGAGCGTCGACCCAACTAAGGCATAGAATAAATGGAAGTGTTAAGAAAAGCCTGACATTGGCAACGCTGACCCTCCGACGAATGCAAATAATAAACTTCAGGGTCCCAGCAGGATTCGAACCCAAGTATTGTGCGTGGCAGTCAAGCATTCTACCACAGAAATACGCCAGGTCTCCAAACTACTGTTCAAATTGACGCTTATCTTCGTGAAACGTCAATCATGGTTGCAGTACTGCGTACCCAATTTTATGAACATATACTCCTTTGATACAGCCATCACGTTGGGCTAATGCCATTTGCGGTTAGGTGCAATGCGCTGCAGTTGATTTATATAGCAATGTCCAGGGCCAGAATCATCGCTTCATATCAGCTTCTGGTGTTGCTAATACGCATGTTCCAGTTGAAATCGTTGCGCAAGTGCAAATAGGTGTTGTAAACATCTGCAACTCTTCAACACTTGTCTGTGCGTGCACTATTTGTCTATATAATCAGCGTCATTTCATGATGTGTCGCTGAACAAAACAATTACAACACGGTCACGTTTCCTCCGCACGCTTCGCATGACGTCGATTCCCAGGTACGTGGGATCGACCGAACTTTTGTTTTTTTTTTTTCGCGACCACATGTGAACGTGACCTCCCCGAACATCTTCGTGGCTGCTATACCATATATATATGCACCAGTGTTCTGCAATAACTCCACGGTGTACTGACTGCAGGCCACCTTGCTGCCTCTCGCACGTGGGATTGTCCGCGACTTTCTAGCCCGGCACGTATCGTACAATGATCCACTTCATCGCTGCTTGTGAAAGCGCCTCTATGTTCTGTTTTACAGCCACCAACTTTCCATCCAGATAGTTATGGAGCCATTCTCCCGTGTTGAACTTGACTTGCTAGGCTTTTTTTTGCGTAAAATTTTGGCAATATATGTGTTGCAGTCACCACGAATTACGTCATGCGCTTCGACATCACTCGAGCACTGCCTACAAGTTGCGCTATAGAGTGGGATTACTTTGTCTGCTACATCATTCTTCATCATGGCACCCCTCGGCAGCTGCTCATTGATTGAAAAAGATACTTTCTGTCACGTGTCCTGCATGATTTACTCTGTATCTGCTTCACTGAGCACAAGCTTACCACTGCTTTTAATCCACAACAGATTGCAGAGACAGCGAGAGAGTTTAATGAAAGGTTATGAAATAAAAAGGATGATATTTTTGCCTCCCATTATTGCACCTATAGGAATGGGTAAGGGGAAATAAAGGTGATAGCAAGAAGAAAATTACACCCAAAGAAAAAGTTAAAGGCATGGCAAGAGAGAGTCTTGTCAATGCAGTCAGTAGAGAATGAATTGACAGCGCTTCTGAACCTAACTCTTACTCAGATGTCCTCAGTGCTCGTTGCACCCGATTACCATGACCAGGACAGCACACTCCTTTCTTGTCACCTTTACGCATAACTGTTGGCGACATGACACCGCTGGTTTTTCACCATTCCATAAATTTGCTATTTGGCCAACATCCAGCGTTACCATCTGACAACCTCTCTCTACTTCGACTGCACCCTCGTCTACTGCCGACGTCAGCGACATCGTTGCTCGAGTCCATGGCATACAGCTCGTCAGCTTGCCCGTGACCTTGTCCAAACAACACCAGAAGGATCTTTATGATAGTAGGCATCGAATCTTTTACTTGACAACAGAACTTCCGGCACTCCTCTGGTCACTACGCTACCAGGCTTCTCCCCTGCTACAACGGCCCCTATAAAGACTTACGCCAACTCAGCGTTGTGAATTTCGACATCACACCACTGGACACAGCTTCTTCAACCTTCTCGCTCCTGACGAATGGTTGTGCCTGAAACCTAATTGCCCGTCCAGCTCCTCATTGCTATGCCAAACGTTTTGACGGCGCTTCTACCGCGTGAGGGTGATTATCGGTGTGAAGTTTATTGACGGAGAGTTATTCACTGATGGAAAAAAAAATGCCGCGGTGGCGTCCCGCCAGTCAGTGCCTCCACTCGGCAAAAGGTAAGCAAAAACGGCACGCTGTCGACATTGCCGGCACCGCTAGAGTATAACCGATACAAAAGTGGACTTGTCGGGGCGAAGACGTCCACTGGCTCGCGGCTTCTTCTTTACAGAAGAAGAGAGAAGGCGTGGGTGAGGAGATGACGAGCTTGTGTGGAGGAAAATGAGAAAAAGTAGGTGCTCATTGGGAGTTTGCTCGCGTGGCAGCCAGTGGCTGGGGGGGAAGAAGTGATTCGGTCAGTGGCAGATGAGCGCTGACTCTCTGCGGCAAAAAGTTAAAAAAGTCGAGTCTTCAGGAGATGTGTGCAGAGAAGGGTCGCGCCGCGATAGTGCTCTTACATTTAAGTTACGCATACACAGATGCCGCGCCGCTTCCCTGCGCGCCGCTTGCCACTCTTGATACGCTACTTTTCTCTAATCCTACTCAAGCCTCGTAACCTATAGCCATTACTCGAACATTTCAGAACTTTGTCCGGACTGCCACAAGCGCAGTGATCTTAACTACATGCTCTGGACGTGCCCCTCTTTACAAGAAAAAAAGCAAGAATTTTTCAAAAGTGCCTTTGATTTAATGCTCACGAGTCCGGTCTTCGTACGACAACCCAAGGCTCTCCAGAAGGCCCACCATTCGGCGTTGAGGCTAGGCCTCCCTGTCCCTACGTCAGATGGGCCCATGATTTTTTACCCCTATAAAATGGGGGTGGAATCCTTCAGGAACCCAGTAAAGTTTTTTATCCATTCATCCTTCCATCATCCCACAAAACGTCAAGGTACATGCACATTTGCGGAAAGCTTGCCAACGCAGCATCCTACTCGTGGTCTCCTCCGCTCGGCATGCAGTGGCAGGCTATCGCGAGACAAGAGTGAACATGTCGAGGCAGCGCGGCGTGCTCCCACGGGGTCACTGTCCCTCCGGACAAACATTCTTGTTTAGAAAAGACCATAAGATAAACAAGGAGAGGTGACATGCGTGAGGAGACGACCTCCTTGTGAGAAGGACAGGAGAAAAAGCAGGCGCTCATTGGTGGTTTGCTTGTGCGGCAGCAGGGGGCAGGGGCGAAAATAGCTCAAGGAGCAATGTGATCGGTGACAGATTATCGCTGAGAAAGTGTGCAGATTTTTTTTGCAAGCATACATGCATGCACGACTTCCGGTGCTGAACAAAATAAAAAAAGTGGTCGTAACTATTCCGCACGTTGAGACCATACTTTTTACATCAGTTGTTGCGTGTGGTACACGTAAACATTAGCCGAAGAGAACGGCATGTCAGTGCGGCGCTATTCGGTTACTCACAACATACAATTTGGTGGAATCTTTGCTTGAACTCTGTCAATTGTATTCGGTTTCGGTAAAAAATAAATAGCAAGTGTGACGCTTAACCATGACACTGCCTGCGAGCAGTTACAGAGAGTCTCAGTTTAGCCTAAATGGCGAATCGATGAATGTGATAGCAACATATTCGAATCTTTTATGAAGCAAGACCAGCATTCTTAGGAGCAATATAATTGTAATAAATATGCGCTTCCCATGTAACCAAGTTTCCTGCGCGCGGCCACAGCAGATGACCGCAACAAGGCTTATGCGGAGTGACGGCATTGATGACAAGCTCTTATTGTGGGGAGCGCATGCATGTGATGAGGGCTATACGCCGTGGGTCACCGCTGGTGGCAGTTAGTTATGTGTAGAGCGCATCTATTCGTGGACGGTAACTCCAGGCACTATTTGACACCGCTTTTCGTGCTGATAGCGCTGCTCGCAGAAGCTCCCGCCTGCGGGGGTGGGGGGGGGGGTAGGGGGGCAAGAGCCACGCGCTGATTGTTGCTGCGATAGTACGGCAACCATAAGCCCCCATCCCTCTTCTCTCCACACACACGCACACACATTATATATATATATATATATATATATATATATATATATATATATATATATATATATATATATATATATATATATATATATATATATATATGACTTATGCACTGTGGGAGGTAGTGGCCAGATACGGCAGCAGGGTGGCCAATCCTTCTCTAGTGGTGCGCTCCCGGTGGTGGTTATGGGTAAGCACACACCCCAGGCCTCTTAAAGCAGTTTCATTTCCACGCGGATTTTTTTTATCTGGTTGGGAACTGCGCGGCACCGGGATTTGAACCACGGACCTTTTGCATGCGAGGAGGATGCTCTAACCACTACGCCATCGCAGCACTTTCGAGATTGGTAATAATGCCCTTCAAGTTGTAAAAGACTATGCATACTTAGGGCAGTTAATAACCACGGAGTTGAACCTTGAGATTGTAGTAACTAGAAGAATAAGAATGGGGTGGAGCACATTTGGCAAGCACCCTCAAATTATGACAAGTAGATTGCCACTATCCCTCAAGAGGAAGGTATATAACAGCTGTATCTTGCCGGTACTTTAGCTACGGAGCAGAAACCTGGAGACTTACAAACAGGGTTCAGCTTAAAGTGAGGACGACGCAGCGAGCAATGGAAAGAAAAATGGTAGGTGTAACCTTAAGAGACAAGAAGAGAGCAGAGTGGATTAGGGAACAGATGGGGGTTAAGGATATCATAGTTGAAATCAAGAAGAGGTATTGGACATGGGCCGGGCATGTAGCGCGTAGACAGGACAACCGCTTGTCATTAAGGGTAACTAACTGGATTCCCAGAGAAGGCAAGCCGGTTAGGGGGAGACAGAAGGCGAGGTGGGCAGATGAGATTAATAAGTTTGCGGGTATAAATTAATTGGCAGCAGCGAACACAGGGTTAACTGGCTGAACATGGGAGAGGCCTCGGTCGTGCAGTGGACGTAGTCAGGCTGATGATGATATATATATATATATATATATATATATATATATATATATATATATATATATTGTGGGCATTTAGTATACGGATCCTCTTCATCTGTACATTATCATCATTATCATGTGTTGCTCATGTATCCTCATCGTTGTCACGTACGTAGCATCCATCATCTTGGTTCGTTCATCTCAGCTGTCGGCTGCCGGTTCCTCGGGCCTAATAAAGGCCATCCAAACCAAGACTTCATATATATATATATATATATATATATATATATATATATATATATATATATATATATATAGTGGGAGTAATAACTCAATGGGCCAGATAGTCTTCGTGAAAGTATGGGATGTGGCACAACGGGAGCATTGTCAAAAAGGATGAATATATTTATTTCCCAACTGTTTCGGGAGGGGTCCTCCCTTCATCAGGGTATGAGGTATACTGACATGAACTTCCAAACTTCGTTGCTGCCGCGTCCCTCTCACCTTGAAAGATGTTTGCGAGAGTGAGAGGGACCTAAAAAAAGGAATAAAAAGACAAAAGAAAAAGAAAAAAAGAAACAAAGAAAAAGAAACAAAAGACAGAAAGTAAAAAAGAGGAAGAACCACTGTCAACACTGAGAACGAAACCAACTGTCCGTGTACATCCATATCCCGTTCTTATCACGTGCTGGTCAGTTCTCGACGTCTGTGTCGGGCCACCCAAGATTGTCGCCGCGGTGGCGGGAGTGGTCCGTGACGGCGTGCGTAAAGAAAGAGTTTCCCCTTAATGGGTCGGTCGGCTCTTTACCTTCAATCTTCGTCCGTTTCCCTTCAATGGTGATCAAGTGGTAGGCGAACATAAACACCTTGTATGTGCACGTGAAAAAAAGAAAAAAAAGGAAATAAAGAAGAAAAACAAAAAAATAAGAAAGACAGTGCACACGTAAGAGTCAGTCAAAAAAAAACAAGCATGGTCCCCAGTTATCAATCTTTGCCACCAATTTCCTCCTGGCTTACTTCTCGGAGGCAGGAAAGTCCTCCGGGGTCCTCGTTAATGCCGGCTACTAATGTTCAAAATTTGAAAATAAAATATGCTTCACGCTATTCGCGCTCGCGCCTGTTTGAGAAACCGGACTGCAAAAAAGTTACGATGATATTTTCAAAACTGTGGTTCGGCAGGCACAGATGTCTAGATAAAGGTAGCTTCGGCAATGAAGTGGCGTGGTACCGGTGATTATTGAACCGCAGCCGGAATGGCGTGTCTGTTTGGCCGATACATTCTATTGCAGTGCCACTGACCTGAAGGAAGTGGCACTGCAATGGGCACGAAAATGGCCCCAAACTTCGCGAGCACCTTTATGGTTTCACTTGAAATTCTATTCATTGAGGGACGCACCTTGAAACGTTTCTACTACAGAAGATACTTAGACGATATTTTTACGATATGGAACCATGATGAGGGAAGTCTTTTCCGCTTCATAGAGGGTTTCAACAAGTGCCACCCGTTAAATAAAGTCACGCACAAAATTTTCAAAACTAGCATAACTTCTTGGACGTCACTGTCACGGTCAAAATGACCGCTTGTCAACAAACCTTTACAAAAAGCCTACAGACCGTCAAATGTACCTACATTTTAACAGCAGCCACCCAAAGCATTGCAAAACGGGTATTCCGTATTCTCAGGCCTACAGGTACCGAAGATTATGCACCGACATGCGGGAATTTGACAGACACGCGGAACACTTAAAGCATTCCTTATTGAAACAAAATTATCCGGAAGACATTATTGACGATGCCATACTACGTGCTCGCAACGTAAACAGGAATGATATAATTAAGGGACCAAACACAGTATCTAAAAAGACTTCCCAAACGAACCTTGTACTAACTTACTCCTCATCAGCGCCACGAATCAACGACATACTTTCCCGCCATTTCAACATAATCAGGCAAAGCAAACGACTAACTTCTATTTTCGCGAAGCCACCTCACGTGGTGCACCGCAGGGATAAAAATCTGAAGGACATTCTTGTCAGAGCAAAAACAAGCACCCCCAAAATTCAATCAGGGTGCCATCCCTGCGGAAAAGCTCGATGCAAGATATGCCCACAGATGGTCACAACACGTGAATCCAAATCGAACTTCTCGGATTTCAAATTCTGCATAACTGAAAGACCTAATTGTGACTCCAGTAACGTAATATACATGCTACATTGCAACATCTGCGGACAAGAATATATCGGCCAAACAGACACGCCATTTCGACTGCGGTTCAATAATCACCGGCACCACGCCACTTCACTGCCGAAGCTACCTTTATCTAGACATCTACGCCTGCCGAACCACAGTTTTGAAAATATCAGCGTAACTCTTTTGCAGTCCGGTTTCTCAAACAGGCGCGAGCGCGAACAGCGTGAGGCATATTCTATTTTCAAATTTCGAACATTAGTAGCCGGCATCAACGAGGACCCCGGAAAACTCTTCTGCCTACAACAAGTAAGCCAGGAGGAAATTGGTGACAAAGATTGATAGCTGGAAGCCATGCCTGTTTTTTCTGACTGACTCGTACGTGTACACTGTCTTTTCTTGTTTTTGTTTTTCTTCTTTTTTCCTTTTTTTTCTTTTTTACGTGCACATACAAAGTGTTTATGTTCGCCTACCACTTGATGACCATTGAAGGGAAACGGACGAAGAATAAAGGTAAAGAGCCGACCGACCCATTAAGGGGAAACCCTTTCTTTACGCACGCCGTCATGGACCACTCCCGCCACCGCGGCGACAATCTTGGGTGGCCCGACACACGTGGAGAACTGACCAGCACGTGATAAGAACCGGATGTGGACGTACACGGACAGTTGGTTTCGTTCTCAGTGCTGACAGTGGTTCTCCTCTTTTCTACTTTCTTTCTTTTCTTTCTTTTTTTTTTCTCTTTTTTCATTTCGTCTTTTTCTCTTTTTTTCTTTCTATCTTTTTTAATTCCCTCTCACTCTCGCAAACATCTTTCAAGGTGAGAGGGACGCAGCAGCAACGAAGTTTGGAAGTTCATGTCAGTATAACTCATACCCTGATGAAGGGAGGACCCCTCCCGAATCTGCTGGGAAATAAATATATTTATCCTTGTTGACAACGCTCCCGTTGTGCCATATCGCATACCTTCAAGAAGACTAACTGGCCCATTGAATTATTACTCCCACTATATATATATATATATATATATATATATATATATAGATATATATATATATATATATATATATATGAGATATAACAGACAGTAATGCCAAGATGTACAGGGGAAGTTATTAAAAGCAATGGAATGTAAATAAGAAGAAAGAAAAGTGGATGAAAAATTACCAACTGTGAGCAGGAATCGAACCTACGACCTTCGAATTACGCGTTCGATGCTCTAGGTCGTAGGTTCGATTCCTGCTCACAGTTGGTAATTTTTTCATCCACTTTTCTTTCTTCTTATTTACATTCCATTGGTTTTTAATAACTTCCCCTGTACATCTTGGCATTACTGTCTGTTATATCTCATTAATATTGTGTTAAAAACACGGAAAAACGAGCCCTTAGGTATACACTTCTTTCCCTTATATATATATATATATATATATATATATATATATTATATATATATATATATATATATATATATATATATATATATATATATAATTGCAGGAAATAAATTCTTGGACGCCGGTAAATAGTATGAATAAAAAGAAGACACACGTCGAAAAACAGAAAGGTTTCTTTACGTTTCGGCCGTGGGACCAGCCGAAACGTAAAGTATATATATATATATATATATGACGCTATGATGACTGGGCGACGTGGCCTGGCTCATACGCCATGTTTATTTTGTTCTGACTTCTTCCTCCTCGGCTTCTACCAACCATCGCTACCTTCTTACGTCACATGATTCCCCCTCCCCCCGTAAGAATGCGCGAGCTACAATCTAGAAAGCATGAACAAATGAAGTCTTATAATAAAAAAATTAATGCCAGAAAATGCAGTACTTCCATGCCACACGGCTGTTCCATGCACTTGCACAAAATGTTCACAGGAAAGGCAGTATGGTGATATCTAGGAGACCTCAGGTGGGCGAGGTCGAAAAGGTTGAATCAGTCCTGTACGGGTCCGTCGTCCGCTGATCCGGTGTACTTGGGGATGTCAAGATCGTCTGATCGTGTTGTCATGATGCTGGTCTTCGTGTAGAGTTGGGATGTACTTCTGTGGTCCACGTTCGGTCACTGCGTCTTCCTGAGACGTTCGAAGATGGTGGCCGCTTGATGAAGTGACCGCCAGGTCTTCATCCTGTCGACTTGTGTGACGCTATGATGAATCGGAGACGTGGCCTGGCTCATACGCCATCTTTATTCCGTGCTCTGACTTCTTCCTCTTCGGCTTCTACCAACTGTCGCTACCTTCTTACGTCCCATATATATATATATATATATATATATATATATATATATATATATATATATATATATACGTAACCGACGGTTAATTGCCAACACAATAATAAATACCCGTCGTTGCAAACCGCATACGGTTTGCACATGCACGGGACACTTTTTGACCGCAGACTGGTCAATTAGTCCGAGGTCTTTTGACCTCCAACAGATTGCCAAAATTGTTTGCTGAAAGTACCAGCACTACACATGTGACGTGGTGACATTGTTTCAAACGCTGCAAGTTGCAGTGGTAAGTTAAACGACGCAGAAAAAGCTCGATTGCAAGTGCAGTGGACCACAGAACAAATAGTCCTGCGGAATGCAGACCCAGCAAGCGATTCATACGTCACAGCTAGCAAGCGCTCAAGTGTTTCTCGACTCTCAGGCTGCTCGCTCGTTTATAAAAAATATTCGGTTATCAATTTACGGCTCGACCAAATCTGCTAAAACTTCGCCAGCTTGTCTGTGAACGTACATGAGTCAACCCTCACAACACATGGTAGGAAATAGGGGGTCATGCCCTCTTTAACGAGGTGCCAGGGCGATCTCCTCGACTGGTCTAGTCAGGGCTCGCAACTCACAACCCTGCGGCAAGATTTCTGCCACAATGCACGATTTCCTCCATGGGCATGAACTATTGCAGTGCTTTCTCAAAATGAAGAAGACAAAGGGCATGGGGCGCCTATGAAGATGTTGTTTGGCTGCCTATGCACTGGTGTAAACAATCATGAAATTGGCATCTTTCCCGATACAAAATATTGCAAATGATTGGCACTGTACGTCTCACAAGAACAAGATACTCATTAGACACGCCTTAATGAAAAGCTCCAGATTAATTTGGCCACTTTTGATTTGAAGTCATATGCGTCAGGAATGAAGGAAGGGATGGCTGATCCAGAATTGATGAAACCAGCAGAAAACGCGAGCGGGTTCTTCGAATTCCACGGCCAAATGAGCACCATCGTTATTTTTCTCCCATTGCGGTCAGGTGAAATGCGGTGTGCTCACTGCCAAAAGTAGGCGCTGCAGGTTCATGTAGTTAAATAATTGTGCAAAAAAATGGCAGCATATCCACGGAGTGATGATGAAGAGTGGGGCGAAGCATCCATCCATTTACTCGTTTTTGCTTCCGTCCGTCCATGCTTGCGTCTGTGTGGCCGCCCGTGCGTCCATCCGCCCGTCCGTGCGTGCGTCTGTTCGTGCGTCCGCACGTCCATCTGTGCGGCCGTCCCTGCGTTCGTCCATGCATCCGCTCCTGCGTCCGTCCATGCGTCCATCCATCCGTGTAGCCATCCGCGTGTCCGTCCATGCATCTGTCTGTGTGTCCGTTCGTTCACCTATTCAACACTCCAAGTACCACTATTTCGCATCTTTTCATCATATATTCCTCATATAAAAGCACCGCCATCCAGCGGACAATCCAAGGACTGAACGAGAGGAGGCACACGCACACTTTCTTACAGCTTGCGTTTTGTGTCTACTTCCCACCTTTAACCACCTCGAGTTCATGGTATATACTAATTTACTGTTTTCCTGGAACTACGGCCGAACGCTTGCTTAACCTTTCTAAAACCAAGGAGGTTACGCCCAACGAGTATAGCCTAGCAACCCTTTCTTGTCAGATAGTGCTAAATGTACATGCCCAATGGCTGCTAAGGGGGGATGAGAGACCGGAGAATTCAGCTTTTAGTTAACGCACACGCTGCTGATTTTTTATTGTTCAACAACGCACGGAAGAAATCTTACAGAAGTCTTACTCTTTGACTAGCTTGGAGGTCCAAGTGTAAGACTGGTTACCCACTACTACTACAACTACGAGGGACGAACGGGTGCCGCTATAAGGGGCTTCGCCCGTGAAAAGCTTTGGCCTTTCGACACCGTCGAAATGCGGTCTTCATGACTAGGAATTGAACACGCGATCTGCTTAAGTCCAGCAAAAAGGCAACTAAGCAACCCTGGTCGCTTCCAGGAGCAAAGGCGGAATTCACAAGAATTTGTCATCCGTATTTGCGTTTGTCCATTAGTCGGAAAGCTTCACTGACAATATGTCCCGCATCGTAATTGATTGAAATATTCTGTTGCAATTTTTTTCATCCCTAGTTCCATGTGTGCAGCACTTAAGCGGCTTAGCCTGTCGATGTCCGTATAGCTGCCGTATGGTCAAGCTCCAAATCAAGTTAAAAGAACAGGGCCTTAAACAAGATTACCATTGCTTATGATCAGTTTAAACTAACCCAAATCATAATGACTCAAAATACAAAAAAACTGAGGCTCAGTATGGGTAAGTAAATAAAAGTGGCCAGGAAATAATCCAAAACTTCAGGCTGAAATTTGCGCCGCACAGCGGGGCGCTCAGTCTTGTGAAGCTCGCTATTTCGCCGCTCACTGACCGATTTTTGGCATCCAATCTATCTGCCCAGCACGATACGAGGCTTACGGGACGGCTTTATGGTCTCCCATAGTAGAGTACCTGGTACTATAAATCGTTAACAACTTTTTCTAAACTCACGACGCAGTTACCAGTTGGCAATCACGTGCTGTGGCCCACGGGATACCTTTGAGGTCTCCGATAGTGGAGTACCAAGTGCTCCAAATCGTTAACCACTTTTTCTAAACACACACTGTAAACCAAATTACACCCATATAGGTGTTTTATAGTGTCTATAACTCACACCCCAACACCCCACGAAATGGGTGTGTCAAGCAAGACTACACCTATTACCGTGGGCGGATTTCCGAATTTACACCCTATTGCACAAACATTTTTTGGGGTGTAAAAGCAAATGTACACCCCAGTGGCCTTAAGGGAGTGAGGGTGTAAAAGCGAATGTACACCCAAATAATCTTAAGGGTGTAAGGGTGTAATATTGCTGACACCCTAACACCCTTAAAAACAAAAGTAGTGTAAGGGTGTAATTCTCCCAGACAGCAAAAAGGGTGTGGGGGTGTTCATTCTGAATAATTCCCCTACACCCATGCGAAAAATACTATGATTCGAGTGTTACACCTTTCCAGTAGGCCTCTGTGGAAGCACGTGAAAGCTTACCCTTTACCATTCATGTGCAGATGCCCTATTGTAGTGGCTCCTGCCACAGTGTGGTAATCCTGGCCCTAGCACAGCTTTTATGGTGCATATATGAAGCACGGCATATAAGGCTCTCACATATAACATGTTCTCCTAGCTGAATGCGAAGGCATCACTCAAAATGAGCTGTCACACATAACAGAACGTTCACAAAGTCATGCAATAGTGCAAAATGAAATCAAACTTTATTTTATTAGACACAGAGCACATACAAGCTTCAGAGACAAATTGTACCTTAATCAAAAGCCTTTGTCTATTGTGCAGAACAGAATGCCACTTGCTACAAAAGACCGAAAATAAGACATCAATGGTACGGCATGGAGCTGTAACTACCGATGCATGCATATCAAAGTACAACAGAAGAGCCTTTATTTGCACTTAAAAAGAAGAACTAATTTTAACACGCTTCAATGCAGCACAAAAGCACAGTGCAGTGAAGCATACAAACAGCAAGAAGAGTAGTGCAATGTAGCATGCCTTATTCCTCCAATATACTGAAATAACATATCAATGCACACTACAAATGCCTCATTGATACGCCACAGTTTGCATGTGTTGTGGCATGCCTTATGCATATTATGCAAGGCTAGTGATATTCTAATGAATGTAATGACAAAACAGTCTTAAGATGGCATTTTCATTTCACAATAACCCTTGTGTGTTCAGACATTCATAGTACTGGAGAAACAATAATACAGGAGTGAAAACAATAGACAAAGTTACAATAGCTTAACAGTGTCACTAGATATTAACCATGCAGAATAATTGATTTAAAGATGTAAAATATCAAGCGCATCACATATGTCTCCCTCAAACAATACAACATCAATGAACATAAAATGGACACACAAAAGCAGGGTGAAAGAGTAACAACTTACAGCTAGCAGAGGTGGAGCAGCCAAGCTATCATCTGGAGCAATATTTTGGAGCATCATATCTTGCTTTTCCAGGGAGAAAATTTGAATTTGGAGCAGGTTTCAGGAAAAACAAACGTAGCATTTTTGAGCCTGATATTCAATATTTACACCATTGATTGATATGTGCAGTTTAGCGTCCCAAAACCACCATACAATTATGAGAAACGTCGTAGTGGAGGGCTCCGGAAATTTCGACCACCAGGGGCTCTTTAACATGCACCCAAATCTGAGCACACGGGCCCACAGCGTTTCTGCCTCCATCGGAAGTGCAGCCACCGCAGCCGTGATTCGATCCCGCGACCTGGAGGTCAGCAGCCTAGTACCATAGCCCCTAGACCACCGCGGTGGGGCTCTAAATTTACAGTAGTACAACAAATTAGACTGAATCACACAAAAGGAAAAATATATGTAGAACTCATTTGACATCCGCTCATTCATTCAAAATGTACGAGAGCGCAACTATTTCAATAAAACACTCTTGAACTGTCCCACAGTGCAAACAATGCTAACCTCCCTATTTACGAACGCTCCTCGACTTGAATCTCGTCCTTATTTGAACAAGCTGAGCACAATACCACCGCTTGTCTAAATATGATGCTGCGTTTCTCGAGAATCGCTGCCGATTATCACTGATATTGGGTGACTTACTCTGCCTAGAGACTGCGCTGGAATCAATTTTCTCGAGTCAAGGCGAAGCATTTAGTGAAGGGACGTTGTAAAATACGGGGGTAAAACCCACAGTAGTATTTGCCGAGCTTGTCAAACTGTTTGACAGGCGACCCGGAAATTCCAGATATTCGTAAAGGAGGAGCTCAAGGGGGTGGCGAAAAGAAAAAAAGTCGCATACGATTTTCCTTATTGTCGCTTAAGGCTGCAAAAACCTCATAAATTACTCTGAAAGACGAACAGCACTCATACTAGTACCCGTTATTGTATGGCATCTGCATGGCAGAGTAATATAGGGAAAAAAATATTTTGTGCCCTGTGACAGCGAGTATTAGTAGCCACTTCCAAATCATAAAACACTTATCCGCAGAGCGAAAGCGTACTCTGGCTAAAGCGACTTAAAAAGTGTTATGGACGTCATAGAAAAAGGGGGAGAACTTTCTTTTAAACCGTTCTACTCTTTTCTTTTGCAGTGAGGTTAGAATATAGTCAATTAAAAGTTATAATTGCGGTTGGCGCATCTGTATTAGATTGGATGATGATGAACCCGCCTCGATGGTTTAGTTGCCAAGGTACTCAGCTGCAGTTTTCATGCAGGCAAAAATGCTGTAGGCCCATTTGCTTAGATTTGGATGCACGAGAATCCCAGGCGGCCGAAATTTCTGGAGCTCTCCCCTAAGGCCTCCCATAATCAAATGGTGGCTTTAGGACATTAAACTGCACACATCAATCAATTGGATGGTGATGCACAAACCTATGTTGAATAATGAATTTTATGTTTCTTGATAAAATTAACAATACTGAGAAATAATTGAAGCTGGTTGGGCATTTCATAATGGTTTTGTGCAAAATTAGGAAATTGCATCCTATTGACACAATTGGCGCGCCTGCTGTTCTCTTGAACATGCAAATAGAACACGAAAATAGCATGTAATATTGTGCTACAGACATTAAACATGTGCTGTAAATAGACATGAATGCCTGAATTGAATAGTCATTTTTGCGAGGAAACAATGACCACACAAAGAAAACACATGGGCAGGACGGGTGCTCACTAGCAGCTATTTGTAGCATATATTCATAATATAGCATATATTCATACACACAACCTTAAAAAGGTGACGAGTCGGCATGAAGTACTGATGGAGTTCGTGTGCCTAACAAACTAGCAAAGTTGCGCCGGTGCATCGCTGGAAATCATCCTGAGCAGCTGAAAGGCTGTAAAAAGAAGCATGCGTGGCCATTCACGAAGTTTGCCACTGAAGTGGTTTACAAAATACCCCTATCGTGCAGAAAGAGACATGTTAGCCAGACGACGAGGCGCTGCGTCAATGATCAAGCGAGGGAACATGCCCTTACGGCAAAGAATAATGACGGTGCCTGTTCAAGAGCGCATGTCACTTCATGTGGATTCACACCAAGAGCAATTTCGAAGGGCTTTCACAAAAGAAACGGGGTATCAATTGCGTTAGCAAAACTTCACTCATCATGTATGAGCTGGAAGCACGGTATCTAGCGATCATGTGTCCTATAGCGTGATTAGGTAAGGGACGGCCCAAGTAGGTTTCACTTGCGTTGACGAAAAGTGGGTTTATATCAGCCTGTTTCCTCAAGAAATAAACAATTGCAAATGAGTGCCCATCCTGTTTATGTGTTTTCTTTGATGTGTGGTCGTCATTTTGGTGCAAAATTGACTAATGTTTAATGCAAACATGCACCAACTATCCCAACAGCGAGTTCTACTAGATATGAACGGCACTGCTGCACATGTAAACAACAACAGCACGTGCAGCCGCCTTATAACTGTGAAAAAAAGCAGCGTTATACAGTGCCTCAGAGGAGGCACTTTCAATATATTTCTTGGTAAATAAAGGGCTTAATAAGCATAGGATCTTTTTCTGTGCTTATGACATGCTGTTAGGGTGATTTCATGCCAAACGCCCAGCCATTTTGGCAACCATCTCAAGTGCATTAGAAAAATATTGTGCTGATTAACTGTATTGAAAGTACTGAAACGGTAGGATATTTCGGAGAGAAAAAATGTTCGGCCACGTGGTTGCCTTCGGAACTTTCCGGAATGTCATTTGGGTGTTTGTGAAAAAATTTATTTTAAAAGTACGTTCTATAGCAAACTTGGCCTACATGTTGAGTTAAGGTTCTTGTGTAAGGTGTTTGAAGCTCAGTAATATTATTGCAATTATACTTGCACATATGCTTCCAAGAATTAATCCCAAATGTGTTAAGTTTGCAATTTTTTTATTGCAATACTGCAGTTTGTATGAATATCTGAGTAGTGAATACTTACTCCACGCAAGGTATATTTTGAGAAAAAAAATATTTGAGACCTCTCAAGCTGGTGAACTTTATAAAAATCATAAATTTTACAAAATCGTAATTTTTGTCCATATTGAGATGCGATTTACGCCATGTGGTGGCTCAACTAAAAATTACCTTTACACATAAATTGAAAGCAAATAAACAGTTATTTTCATGTACCATCATTATATTTTTTTTGTTTTAAGGAAGAAAATATTTTTTTAGCATTCTATTGGTGCCTATCTTCCCATTTGGTCATACGACAGCTGCCGCCTTGAAATTCCCTATTTTCATCAATGAGGAAAGTTGAAAACTTATTTTCTTCCTTAAAACAAAAAAATGTAATGATAACAATTGGCATATGAAAATACCCTTTTTCTTTCCTTCGATTTAGGTTTGAAGGTCATATTTATTTGGACCACTCGACAGTGCAAATCGCGTATCAATATAGACGAAAATGACGATTCTGCAAAACTTGTAATTCTTTTCTCGTAATGTTTAGCAGCTTAAGAGGTCTCATAATAATATTTCATCAAAATATACCTTTTGTGTAGTTAGTACTCATTACTTAGACATTCATAGAAAGTGCAGTACCACAATAGAAAAATTCAAATATAAGACATTTTGGCTAAGTTCTTGAAGGCATGGTAGACAAAGAAATTGCTTAATAGCGCAAACAACAAGAAGGGAAAGAAGAGACGAGAACAGAGCCCTGAACCAATAACCAAAGTTTATTGCAAACCAACTGCAATATATAGAAAACAATCTGCGCATATCCACGCATCATAAACATAATCACACATACATGCACCGTACGGCCTACCTTATCAACAACCGTTCATACAAATGGACCCCAGATAACTAACTTCACAGCAGTTAAGAAAAATTGAGGGTATGCTAACACAGGAAGCACCAAGTTGTTGAATATAGAAGGCTTCACTAATCTAGTGCTCGCGCCGATTTTTACATCCCCCGTGATGAAACACTTGTCAAGAATTGGCTGACAACAAGACTTATTACAATGGTCTGCCAAGTGGCTGGGAAAGAAACCTTTTAGAGAGTTAGCGTGCTCCCTCAACCGATCATTCATGCATCGCCCTGTTTGGCCAATGTCCACAACTAAATAATATCTTGTAGAGAATTGCTAAAACACATTCAACATGGCACATAGCGTGTTTCTTAGAGCATGCTTCTTTCTTAGGCCCTTCGCTATCGACCCTGCGACATAGGCCAGTGAGCTTGTCGCGTGCGCAGAACGCAACTCTTACACCTATTTTTCCAGCGACCTTCTTTAGCCTATGGGAAACTTCGTGTACCTAGGGAATAACAGCCTTGCTAGAATGAGGCTTGTTGAGTTTGCTGTTGCTTAGTGTCTTATCAGGCAATCTTAGTGACGTTTCGAGAGTCTTGGCAATAGAAGTTAGCAGGGGATTAAAAAAGCCTGCTTGTTGAAGGCGGTGAACTTAGAGCGAGAAACTGCACTCTATGTGGCGGTGACTAGAGCCAGTTAGAATTGCCTTTAGGCAGGAAAAAGCGATGCTTCACTTGACTAGCTTAGAATGGGTGGACGTAAAAAAAACGCTTTTCCTTCAGCAAGGTTTGTACCTCCATTATACGTGGTCAACCAAAAAAAGCATTTTCAGGTCTAGACATCGTAACTTGTCGTCATGAATTAAACACCGACTTTAATTACAGTTGATTCATTTCACGCCAAAAAAAGTCAAATATCTCACCGATGCAGATGTGCGCATTGGCTCATGTTTAGCACCGGTTCTTTGTGACCTTTTACTCGCGCGGTATGAAAGAAGCCTCATGGCTAACTTTGATCGCACGAGTACAGTTAAAGTGTTTGGCTACGTTGACGACTTTTTAGTGTTTTTCCGCATCGATCAATCTGACCCTCGGTGAACCACCCATGAGATATTTGACGTTTTCGGACGTGAAATGAAGAAACTAAAAATAACGTCGGAGTTTATTTATGACGACAAGCTACGATGTCTAGAATTAGAAATGCTTTTTTTTTTGTTGATCATGTATGTTGGCGGTACGAGCCATGCTCAAGAAAGAACCTCCTTTTTACGTCCACCCATTCTAAGCTAGTCAAGTGAAGCATCGCTTTTTCCTGCCTAAAGGCAATTTTAACTGGCTGTTGTCACCGCCAGATAGAGTGCAGTTTCTCGCTTTAAGTTCACCGCCTTCAACCAGCCGGCTTTTCTAATCTCGAGCTAACTTCTATTGCCGAGACTCTCCTAATGTCACTAAGAGTGCCTGATATAGACAAAGCAACAGCTAACTCAACAAGCCTCATTCTAGCAAGGCTGTTATTCCCTACGTACACGAAGTTTTCCAAAGTCTAAAGAAGGTCACTGGCAAAATAGGTGTAAGAGGTGCGTTCTGCGCACGCGACAAGCTCGCTGGCCTATGTCGCAGGGTCAACAGCGAAGGGCCTAAGAAAGAAGCATGCACTAAGAAACACGCTATGTGCCATGTTGAATGTGCTTTAGCAATTCTCTACAAGATATTATTTAGTTGTGCACATTGGCCAAACAGGGCAATGCATGAATGATCGGTTGAGGGAGCACGCTAACTCTCTAAAAGGTTCTCTTCCTAGCCACTTGGCAGACCATTGTAAGAAGTCTTGCTGTCAGCCAATTTTTGAAAAGTGTTTGATCATGGGGGGATATAAAATCAACGCGATCACGAGATTAGTGAAGCCTTCCACATTCAACAACTCGTGCTTACTGTGTTAGCGTACCCTCAATTTCTCTTAACTGCTGTGAAGTTAGTTATCTTGGGTCCACTTATACGACCGGTTGTTGATAAGGTAGGCTGTATGGTGCATGTATGCGCGATTCTGCTTATAGTGCATGGTTATGCGCAGATTCTGTTTTCTATATATTGCAGTTGGTTTGCAATAAACTTTGGTTGTTTATTCAGGGCTCAGCTCGTCTCTTCTCTCTCTTCTTGTCGTTTGCACTGTTAAGCACTTTCTTTGTCTACCATACAGCACCAACCAGTCGTATCAAGCACTTTGTTAGTCTTGGAGGTGTATGTACCGGTGAAATCGCACTAATATTACTGCGCTTCAAACACTTTACACGTGAACTTGTACTTAACATGTAGACAAATTTTGGTATAGAAGCAAGGAGCAGTACTTTTAAAATAAAATTTTGCACAAACAAGAATAAAACGACATTCCGGTAAGTTCATAAGGCAACTACGCAACCAAAAACTTTTTCTTTCGAAAATATTTTACAGTTTCACTGTTTTCAATGCAGTAAATCATCACAATTTGTTTCGAAGAGATTTGAGATGGTCGCTAAAATAGCTGGGATGTTTGGTGTGGAATGACCCATTAGTGAATCAGCCTTTTAACCTGGAGACATCAAGGCCATCTCCAGTTTATCATACAACTCTAACATTATGCATAGTACACAGTTTTCTACATGCACTGCTGTTAATCTGATGGCAAACTGGTACTCATATTGGAAAAATAAATAGGTATATAGGACACATAGCTTGAGATGAAGCCTTTTCCATCAGAGGAATGTTCCTAAAATGTAGAAGATATTTGGTGCACTCTAGAGTAGCGTCCACCACTGCTGCAACCCTTTGAGTGAGGCCGTGAGCTCGGAACAGCTGTTTTCAGGATGTGATGAAGAGTGCACTGCATCGTCAGCACCCAGTCCATCGTAGAAGATGTAGTGTGGTTTCCTTTCAACATTCTGCATGTAAGAGATGCACAACATTCAACTAAGCATTTAAAAAATACTGTGAACAATCAGAACCTCATTATGATGTGTCATATAATAAAAAACTCCAGCTTCCCCACTTTCAGCTTTACCACTATTCACTTTCACGTTTACAAGCATCTGTGCACATTAGTGTACGAATGCAAGTGCCATGTTTGAGTCTACACCATGGTGGTGCTGAAAAAGTGCTTCTCTCTTGAATCATGCACCTACCAAGAAGTTTGAAATATACTGGGATGCTCAAATTTCAGCCTTTATACCAAGTTTTCTTGCTTAGCTAGAACACCTAACCACTAGGCCACTACAATGGGTGATACAAAAAATTATATAAGCCCATTCAGAAAAAAAAGTTGCAATATTTATCATTTATTTGAAGGATCGTTTTGTAGACAGATGTACAATCTACTGTGTAAAACTAGTGTAAAACATCGAGCAAGCCCCAATCTGAAAAAAATCAACAGCACTTATAAAATGACAACTGCTGCTGGAAACACAGCACTGTGTATTTGTGGAAGCTAACCTCTAAATTTCGTCTCCAGTTACATGAATTTGGTGTACTGGATAATATTTTTCACGGGTTGCTTATTGGTCAACAAAATAACTTTAGGCCACGAGTAAAACGAACTACTCTCAAAAATCAATAAGACGTGCTAATCTTATTCTTCAAGTGCATGCATAAGCAGCTCATTTGCAGTTGAATTTTTTTAATTCATAAAAACAGTCATGCAACAGATAATGTATCACAAGTAAGTTAAATATATGCTCATTAAGCTCTGAACTGCTGGACTATAATATAATAAAAAAATGCACGACTTATTGGAGAAGTAGCTAACAGGAATATATGCATGGAGGGCTTATTAGTTGGATCAGTGTGTTTACATTCGTAAGGATGAAACCTGCACAGAAAAAATGCATGCAACATACAAGAGCTGTTAGGTCTGCCTGCTTTCATTTACAGCCACCTGTGTCGCCATCCTTATTTTGTTTTTCGCGAGCGTGTTCTTTAGTGGCTAACTATGCCTACACCATTATCATCTGTGCTGTATCAGTCAAACTGAAAGATTTCTGTGGGTGTTTGTTGGTACACTTTGGCAAAGCTTTCATATGTAACCACAGCGCCAACACGCTACACCAAAATATACAGGAATATTCTATTCTACAATATTCGATGTGCCGCACTGCAACGGTGCAAAAATGCAAAAAATGTGTGCAATTGAGTGCGGCTGTTCAATCATTTATTAAAGCAGATCAATATTTCTATATCCTGATTATCTACGATATAGTAGTATAAATATAAACAAACCTAACAAGGCATAAAAAGCGCAAATTGCTGACCAAACAAGGTACATATAAATTCTTTGGTTAGCTGCACGATATTTAACAAAACACATGCCACGCCGCTGCAAAGCGTAGACACCAAAGGGTTATTGATACAAATTTTAAGTATTTGAATTGTTGCTTTAAATAGCGTATTTACTCGCATTAAAAACGCACCCCTATCTTCAGTCACTGAAATCTAGATTTTTTTTCTCCCGCGTATTAAACGCGCCCCATTTGTCCACTGCAGTGCCGCTAAATGACAACTGGCGCCTCTTTTACCGTTGATCTGCTTCGTTATTATTATTATTATTATCATTATTATTAAGCCATTTTTTTCGCCCAACTCGGCTCGCTCAGCGCCCCCCCCCCTCCCTTGTTTTCTCACCCGCTGCCGAATGCCGTAAGGTTTATCTGCGCAGGGCACATTCCCCCCCCCCCCCCCCCCCCGTTTTCTTTAACCATGCGCCAAAGCAAGGTTCACGAACACTGCGACTGTTGAGACATCGCAGCTGATAAGCACAGAGCGAGCGAAGGTCACGACGGCGCCAAGAGAGGGTCGCTTCCTGCAATTACGAGTATCGCGGGCACATCGGGCGTTGGCAGGCAGGCACGCACTTCTGCACTTCGTTGTTTGCATGCATGAAAGCTTACCTTTTCAGCAATAGCACGAAATCCAAAAGCGTTCTCCATGTAGCTCCCAGCGTACACTCCGCTGATTGCTTGATCGGAAACACTCTGCTTGCGGCGTGCACAAGCTTCAACGAAAGCCGTTGACAGAGGACTCACACTCCGCCGCACTGAAGTTGTTCTGTACTTGCCGACGCGCCACAGATTGCAGTGACTCGTACTGCATCTACTGTAAGCGTGAGTTGAACCGCGCAAGCCGTATAAGTACACATCCTGGACAAAGCAAGCGAATAGTAAAATAATAAACCACCGTCAGCGTACAGCAAACACGCACACGGCATGTTACCACCCAATTCAAAGTCTGCCTGTTGACGATGGCGATGCGCAGTTGCCCCGAGACTTCAAAACCGAAACCGAAAGTGATAGCAGTACCGTTTTATGATATAATTTCCAAGCTATGTGAAGCCTCCAACATATAGTGTAATATTTTATGCTTCACAACATATTTATTTGCTAGCAGAGCTTCGAAGCCGTTTTTTTTGCCACTGACGTGTGCAGGCGGCAAATGCGTAGCCTTCGTAATGCACATTTTTCTTTTCCCAAGTGAGGCGTGATTGTGGCGTTGTTTCGACATTTTGGAGTCAAAATTTGTTACTTGTGCAACATAGATATAAATAAAAAGTTAGTGAATGGCGGCGGGGAGGTTGTTCCATATTTGACACATCTCCACTCCTTTCTTATGTTTGTTTGAGGAGCTTTTTTTATTCAAAATGGGGCAAATCTGGAACCGAAAAAAGCTCAACTAAAGCTGCCTTGGCATACACATGCTATCAACGTTTTTCTAGAGCAGTGATAAGTTTAAATAATGTTTTATTATTACTGTTTTAGAGGAAAGGTGAACGTATGTATGAGCCAATTGAGTGTCATTGGAGCTACTTTCGGGTCAGGATTTGGTCCATTTCGCACAAAAAAAAAAAATGAAGCTTCCGATTTGGTTTCTCAAGTGTGCAACCACAGGCAAAAATGTACATGCAAATGGGTCAGGCCCCCTTTTCTTCTCTTTCTATCCCCCTGCATGCATAAATCCCAGCAACAGCCCCGCTGTGCCATTAGCTTCTTTTAAATAACACTCTGCCATTCAGCAAGAACCTGGGGACTATGCTTTTTTTACCGACAAAGTATGAATGACGCTTGCTTTTATTTCAAGTCCTAAATTGTGTGTGAGCATAGCAATGTGCGATTATCAGTTCATTGTAACGCCACAGTAACAACTATCAAATACAATGCTGCAACTAGTCAACTATTCTCCATTCTTGTGGCACGGATACATTGCGCTTGTGTTGTCTACGATGGTTCACGTGTGTATTAAGGGACGCGCAAGCGTTCATATCAAGGATATAAAAAAAGAACAGTAAGTGCCCACAGAGTGGTGAATACCATTGTACGAGTTCACCCGTGCTTAGCGGATGTGCGCTAAGCATGTCCAGCGGCGCGGCATGCGTGCACAGCAGCTGCATTAGAGTAAGCTTAGCCTGTTATTTGTAAACATGCCTAGTTCCACGGCAATGCGAATGCTGCAAACATTCAATTTGAACTCATCCATGTTTATAGATCTAAATATAACTCACTGAATAAATCAGGGACTTGTGTATTGATGCGAATTACTTCAGTGTAAGGAAATATGTGGACCCCCATTGAAAAAAATGGCCCCGTATCTGCATGTTGGTGGGTGAGTGGGTAATCGTTTCATGTTATGTTTAAGCGCAACATAATCTCTTTTACCGATGTCTCTGTGAGAATTAGGGAAGAATGGATATGAGCGGCAGCAAAATATTTTTAGTAAGAATCCCAAAAACGTAACCCATGAATTAAATCGTTGAACATGTGAAAAATGTTCTGAATAATGTAAATAGGGGTGGCATAATAAATATAATACATAGCACGATATATTTTGGCGAATGATACGGGAAATGAAAACAAAGGCCACAACATCGATATTTTCACCAGAACTTCGGCATGCGGTTTGATTGCATCCATTGAGATTTGCTATGTATTGATGCTCTAAACTATATGCATATATGATAGGTGTAAAATTAAAGGAAACACCCTTGGGTGTAATTTGCGAACATACATCTATAGTACACATAAAAATGACAAATGGGTGTACAATAGGTGTAATTACAGAAATTACACCCGTGCGGATAAGTTTAGCAGAAAAAATAGGTGTAAGATGGGTGATTTATTGAAAAATCCACCCTTGAGGGTGTGAAATGATTTGCAGTGCACAGTCGAATGCCTAGTACTTTAAATAGTTAGCCACTTTTTCTTAACACACCCAGTACTCTAAATTGTTACCCACTTTTTCGAAGCAGACAGTCGTAAAATCTATTTCCAAACAGACCCCGTCAAAGGAATTAGCTGTATATGATGTAATTTTTGTCCACAGGGCCTCATCAGCTATGAGGCCCACAGCAAGGCTATATGCTCTCCCATAGTAGTGTACCAAGTACTCCAAATTGTTAACTATTCTTTCTAAGTACCCTCAGATATCTCGTTAGTAAAAACTCCTTTAGTGCAGGATATAAAGCTACATCGAGACCTACGCCAATCACTCCCCCAAAATGACGATTTCACTTTTTTATCAAGGGAATTGTTAAAGCTCTGCGTGATGCAGCTTAACAAAGAAAGTATAATCATTATTAACACACACGGAGTTTCTTTGTCCTTTTCTTCATTGTGGACATCTTCGTCACTTTTTGCTTTTCTCCCCGAACACGTGTGGCGACTTTTCCGGTGCAGATGGGCGAGATTATAAGCACAGAGAGAAGGAGAGAGTCAGAAAGAAACAGAGCAAGGGGGAGAGAGAAAAGTGAATACAAAAAAATCACTGACAAACTTTAATGCGTGACAGCATTCGAACCCACGTTCTCACGATTCAAGCTTGAGCGTCCGAACCACCACATTATCCAGACAAGCTAGCAGAAAATAGCGTAAACTCGTACAGTACATTATAGGAAGGGGACAGAAAGGAAGTGTGAATGAGGAACAGATTGAGAAAAAATTGGAAGAAAAAGAATCAAATTAACACAGATAAGAAAAACACCGAATGAATTTAGAATATCGAAAGAGCGGGATAGATGGAAGAGATAGTAAGAAAGCCACAGAAAGAGAGAGAGAGGGAAAAATGAAGAGGAAGAAAGAGAACACTAAGCAGGATGAAAAATTGGCCACCCTGGTCCACAATTCCATCAGGCTTGACACCACTACTGGAAGGTGCCCTAATATTTTATGTTATTCTGACCGTGATGTTTTCTAGTGCGCTTCTTTTGTTTTGCGTACCGCTAGCATGCCTTTTGTTGCTATGTCATATGCGATCCAATGCTGTGCTACACAGACTAATTATGACGTGTGGAACGGTGTTCATGACGCGTGCAAATCTTCTCGTTGACATGACGTGTTTGGCGAATCGGAAAGAAATCGTGTCTGTAAAGCATATGAGTTGGAGCTTAGTTTAGTTTATTTACCACGTACAGTTGTACAGTAAGTGGCTGGGACAGGAAAAAAAAGCTGTGTAAAACAGCTTGACAAAGCCCCACATCTCCATGGTAACTGGGGATATGTGGTTTATATACCTACTGTGTTTCTTATGATGGTTACCGACACCGCCCAATATGGCCTTTGCTTTGGCAAGGAGCACTCAAATTCAAACTATTTGGATGAAGGCCAGATTTTAGGTGAAGGCGAGAATCATTGATGATGTTATATTAAATTTAGGTGCACGTTAAAAACCCAACCTGGTCAAACTTTCTGGAGGCTTTTGAAACAGTGTCCCTGGTAATGACATAGCTGTTTTGGGACATTGAACTTCAACAGATCTTAATAATAAAATATTCAGAGCGCAATAACGGCGAATTTATGTCTTACCAACGAACAGCCTCAACCACACGGAGGCAGAACTTACAATTTGGAGTGGCTAAATCAGTCTGAGAACGAGAGAGCTCGTGGGGAAAGAACTCTTGCAGGAGAGCCAACATATCGGCGTTCGTAAACTGCACGCTAAGGGGCTCTCCATTTTGTGCAAATCGAAACACCAGTGTTGCGCGTCTGCTTATCTCCACTTCCAGAAACTGTTCATTGTGGAGCCTTTTTTGTTAGTATTTCACGACACGGCGGACGAATCAGACTGGATTGGCCCTTGCTATCGCCAGGTAAGTTCATAACCAACAAATGATGAATATTGCAAGATGGTTTAGATGCAAGTTTCTGTTAGATTCTCCTATAAAGCGTGCTCCGCGGATGACGCGGTTGATTAAGGAAGGAGTATACACAGAAATCCGTAACGCTCTGTACCACATCTTGACATCAAAGCTGTTTTAGCCAGCTGTAATTTGTGCGGTCAGCGGGCTGTGGCATCAAGCCAACGGGAAACTACTTTCACAAACAGGTATGTGCCACAGAAATTGCGCAAATCGGACGACTCACAACTGGTACATAAAAATATAATAAAACACGAATATATCATCATCAAAGGAATATGTGTAGCTGCGCTGCATATCAGAGAACTATTATGACTGTAAGCGAGCACGTGCTACGGATGTTTGGTACCTTCCACTGCTCACCTCTGGTACAACAAAAATGACGCACAACACTACCCTCATTAAAGGGATATATGCCTGCAGCTGTCCAGAGCGACCTGCCCAGTCGACATAGGGCATACACGCCCAATACATAGGTGGTCGTTGGAGGCGCGACTCACTGAACGGACCCTGGGAAGCCAACTGGCGACCCTGGGTAAGGCCCGCCTAGCCGCTATAGCCAGTGGAGTCTTAAAAGAAGGGCACTACTAGCGATGATTTACTTTTTTTTTAAATTAAATGTCTCCTCCCCCCTCTCTCTCTCCTTATCTTGAACGAGCATGTGCCACATAAGTTCGGTTAATACCACTTCTTGCCACTCACCGGCTAAAGATGAAGAAGACACAGCGGAACAAATGGCTGTGTAGCAATGGCGGCACGCCGAAGATCCCCCCCCCCTTCCCCCCGAGTACGTACAATGAGAGTGTGTTATGGACGGATTTTGCAACAGTGGTTGCGAGAAGACTCCGAAGCAATGGGAGGTCCTACGGCGACAACGACGTTCCCGTCCGCACGTCCGTCCATCCGTGCATGTGTCCGCCTATTCGTGCATCTATCCGTGTATCTGCTCGTCCATCCGTGCGCCCGTCCGTCACTTTATAAATTCCGAAGCGTGTTCGGAGAACGGCTGGACGCAGTCAAATGGGATCGGTAAGATTGAAAAGCGATGTGTGCGTCTGCCATCTTGCATAATACAGCACGCTAGGCACAGTGACGCTACGCAGGCAAAGTGCGTCTGACGCGAGGCACAACTGACACAACTGTGATCTGTTGGCGCGCCCCGGCGGCCACCTGGCATCGCCGTAATCTTTTAATCAACATTTCATAATCGTCCAAGTACCTTCACTGTATTATCAGAATTCGCTTAGTGGATCAGCTGCCAATTTCCCACTAAATTCGCTAGCAGACGCTGCATACTTTGGCGTTGTCTCTCGCGAGTGAGGTCACGTTTTCGCTCCTTGCCAGCTGGTAGTTCAGCGTTCGTTGCTGAGCTTCGATTATTAAAGCGAAAACCTTAGGTACCTCGCCACACCCATAATTTGACCGTCGGTGCGACCATCCAATAGCATAAGGAACGAGTGACGCAAAAACTATCATAAAATGCTTACATCACGCTACAACTTATTGCGACGTCATAAATTCATTTCTATACTTTGTGACGTCATTATTTTCCACTTTAACAAAACTGTTGATTGTGAAGATTGGTCGAGCAGTTCTGTGTAGAATTTAATGTGTTAGTCGTTCATAGTTAACTCACACCACTTGTTAATTCACCTGATTATTTTCTAATACCATTGCCTACTGCAGTGTGTGATTTTAAGTCAACAAACTCGACCATTTAAATAAACATTTCTTCAGCCGTGAATCACAAAAGCACAGTCAATACTGCAGATCGGACTACGGACGTTCAGAAGCAGAGCACTTGACTGGCCCTGTGTCCAATGTCCCTAAGTGCTGGCTCACATATTTCGGTGATGAGACGGGGTGGTCCACAGCAGAGCACCATCGTGTCAGAGTCTGGCGGTGGAAGGTGCTCAGTTAGAATGTCCCGGTTCAGGGGACCGGGTACGTACCCCACCATGCCTTCATACGGCGGTGGTCTGCTCAGCACATGACGTATGCTGCGCGCAGAGAATCAAATTGCCTTTAAAAATGTTCACTAGGTGATATATATATTCAACCCTGCAAGCAGCCAAGTAAGCATGGTTACATCATTGATTGTTTTTAACTGAAACAAATGGTGAGGCAAAATTCACATGTTCGTTTACAATTTTTTTAAATTATGCTCTGACAGCCTACGGAGGTAGAAAGACCAAGTATGGGGGCATAATAAAAAGTAATATACTGTGAAACTTCAATAGGAAACAAAGCCAAACAATAAGACTTGACAAGGCAATAAAACACAGCATAACAAATAGATAAAGTAAAATGAGAGCATGGTAATGCAAATTGTAACTAGCGAATGCAAATAAAATGCAACGTGAGATTATCTCGAGAGCTCCTGTTGCATTGTTAAAAACAAAGATACATGTTATCTGAGTCAGGATTTTCATTCTCACGGAACACGTCGAAAGGCAACACGTTCCGAGATGGTCTGAGAAAAAGAGTGAATGAAAAGTAAGTATGTGCGATGTATTCAAGAGTGCAAGTGTGTGTATGTCTAGTTAGCCTTAAAATTTGAATTCTTACGTAAGTTTCTAGGCTAATGTTACAATTACGAAAATAAAGAGCGTACAAATTTCACCCGGCTAACTGTTCTTCGGTATTGTGAAGTAGGAATATTACTGGTGCGCATGGTTCTTGTTCGTGAACCGTCTCTTTGTTTAGCATGAAAGATAAAGTAAACCACCTTCTGCTGAATCATCTCAATCTGTCCAATATATTTCTTTAAATGCGAGTCCCAAACAACTCTAGAAAAATCCTAGTTTGGTCATATAAAAGCATCGTAGCCCCATAGTTAGATTTCTGAGGGCGCTTCTTTTAATTTATGCTGAAAAAGCGATATCTTTAGAAGCAGGTGAGCAGGTTTTATTAATTTTACTCGACCTTGTTAGGCTCACTAAAGGGGACTCGAAGGCGAGAACGATTGTCGTCATTGTCTCAGTCGATTGTACCACTTGAGGACTCTGTGCTGACCACCTCACCCTTCGGCCACCTTCAGTGGTTTCACGCTGCCTCCGAAATCGCAGGCATGGCAAGCTATCTGCACATCACAGTGCTTTGAAATGACTCTGAGATTAGTCAGCCTACGATCACACGGTGGTGTTCTGCCAAGACTGTCATGTGATGCCTCAAATTTAGGCAATATCTGGCGTCCGAATTTCGTCATTATATAATTATTTGATGCGAAACAGCTCTTTGACTAGCCTGTGTAACGCTGTCCCTCCGTGCGTCCATATGAATGCGCCGCAACGCGTTCCCCTCATTGCAGTTGTTGGAGCAGTGCCAAGTAGGTCACGCCACAGCTGCGCGTTGACGTCATGCTACCCTCACAGTGTAAGCTGACATCACTCTCTCCCTCATCTGCCACACACTCACTGCAGCACGCACAGCGGCCATCTCGTCTGTTCGACCACAGCAACTGCCGATACAGCTGCTCGCTCCGGTACCACGACCGGCCGCTGGCAAATCTTCCAGCGCCCACCGCAGCACCCGCCTTAGCGCCGTTCAACCCGTGACGCTACCCATGCGCAACGGTACTGCTTCGCATCCCATCAGGGTTCCCTTTGGGAAGAGGGTGTGAATGTTTTTGAACACTCGTGTTGACGCCAACACCAACGGCTAGTTTTCACTCAGACGAGGCGCGTAGGTTTTTACTCCAGCAAACTGAAGAATCACCACAAACGATTAATCTTGTTGTCCGAAGGACAGAATCGTTAATAATGGGCCTTGATTTTTTTTTCATATTTCAAAACAAACACAAAACATCAGCCTGTATGCGAAGCTACAACATCAATTTTTCTCTATTACGCAGTGGCATTCAAAGCTTTGTTTCGCAGAAATTTCGGTGTCCCCGTCGGTGTTTCTGAGCGAAAAACCATGACGTCGAAGAGCGAAAAACCATGAAGTCGGAAATAAACTAAAATACCTTCAGTTCAATTGCGATTCGAATCCAGGTTGTTGTGGCAGGCGGGTGTTTTACCACAAACCAACACCATTGCCTGAACTGCTTCAAAGAAATAAAATAGAGTATATGAGCGTCATATGATGGAAGAAATCTTCTCGGGGCGCGTAATACTGCGTGGCAGTAAGTGTTTTAAGGGCGTGTTTTAATGGAGTGTCTAAGCAGTTGGTGCGTTGAGCGAGTGTTTTAAGAGCCCGTCCTTTACTAAATGCTCAGACGTATTTTATCATCATCAACTGCCAGCATGTAAACAAGTGAGCAGCTGCATAAGTTCACGTGTTTACCGACGCACAATGCATCCTTCACTCAATCCTAAAATGGTGTTACGTTAAGCAGGCACTTCGCACTCTACTTGCAATAGGCGTTCGAGGATAGTTTGAAATGGCCAGTATTGCGCACACAGTTTTCAGACGGCAGGGTTAAAGCATGCATCGAGTACCGAAGCGAGGCTAGCATTTGAAAAAGCGTTGCGCATGGGGACGTTATCGTGTTCTGCTCTTGAATTCGAAGCTCAGCTGTCCACAAAACGTTTCCTAAATACTATGTCATTACATATTCCCAACATATTTGAGGAATTGCGTCGGCCTGCTTAAAGGGACACTAAAGGAAACTATTAAGTCAGCATTGATTGTTGAAATAGCGGTCCAGCAACCTCGTAGTGTTACTTTTGTGCCAAGGAAGGGCCTATTTTTAAATAACAACACGTTTTGGTGGCCCGCATCAGATTAGTGCACTTCAAGTTATCCGCCCCGAGAAACGGACCAACCGAACCGACTCACGTCGTACACAGCGTTAACCCGGCTTTACTGCGCCAGTAGCAGCACACCGAAAGCAGCGGGAGCTGCAGCAGCAAACACAGCCATTGATTAATTTCGCACTATTGTCAGCGAACTTGGAGAAGTTTTTGTTGTTGTTGTTGTTGTTCAACTGCGGCCCGCTAAATGGCGCCACCTGTCCGACGTAACTACGCGAAAATTGAATTTTTTGAACTATTCGCGCCATTCACCATAGTAATGTCCGGCGGTTCTTTTTTTTCATAAATCAAACAGAAACGAACAAATAGCATTTTATTGCGTCGCTTGACGCACGGAAGGTTCTTTATTAAGTGCAGCTAGATCGATCACTAGTAATTAATTGTAGGTGATCCGTCTGGTGTTATCGGGATCATTTTGAGAATGTCCTACTGAGGCACTTGTGTTCTTGCGCATTTAACTTAATTTCTCGGTAAGTGTGGCTCTTTTGTTGATAATATTGTTGTTTGAGGTGTCATACATTGAGCTTTCACTCTGACGTAAATTGTTATTTGACTTTAGTGTCCCTTCAAGGTCCTAGCCACGATTTGGGGGGGGGAGAGTCGTTTTTGTAAAGCTATGAAAAAGACCTAATTTTATTATTTGTCTTCGGTAAAACACCCCATCCCACCTGCATCATGTGTAGGGAGCGAGGAACCTAGGGCATCCGGCCCCCACAACATGCTCTCGGCAGGAATTTTCGTTTATGTCCTTTAGAGGCGTGTACCGAAATGACTGCCAGGATCGTGAGGCATTTCAGTGCATACCAACCTGAAGGCAGCGTGGTTCTTCGCGTAATCGTCCAGTTCCTGGCGCGCGATGATGTCCTGCTCGCTGGAGTTGACGTCGATCATCATGACCGTCGTCCGGTCCGCGTTGTCGGCGAGCAGGTGCCGCAGAAGTTGCAGCATCGGGGTGACGCCGCTCCCTGCCGCCACAAGTCCCAATCGAGCGACGAGCGGCAGCTGATGTCCGTCGGCAGTGGCGAACTTGCCGCGTCCTTCGTACACGAAGCGACCCTTGGGTCCCTGGATCTGCGGCACCAAAGCACCGCGTTAGACGAGAGTGACCATAATTTTAATGCTTCTGCATTAGAATATCAAATTCAATTAAAGTAGCAGATCTCTCGTGCTATGTTTAAATCTATGTAGAAGAACTGATGTCGATGTTCACACTTCACACTTCACCCAACTCCCTATTTCTTGTAGCGACGCTTCATTCTGTTCGATTTTTTTTTTGCTTAACCACCTTTTGTTTAAATCGGATATTGGCGAAGGTTTGAATTTGCTAATAAAATCACGAATACTCTTCAGAATGGAGAAATAAAATTTGCATGAGCTTGTTTTATTTGTTTGACAAAACCATAATGAAAACAAGCAGATAACATGAGCCCAGGCAGGCTTAGACGTCAAGTGCCCTCTTTATCTGTAGTGATATTTATTGTGCTGTAGTTGCGAAAAAAAAATTTGCGACACGACAATTTGCCACCGGTGAAGACTGAACCTGTGACCACCAATTAACGCACCCGATACTCCACCAGCCAAACTACAGCGGTGGTCATTCCGCTGCCCAATATATATATATACGTGGGAGTGTCAGTCAACGCGGATAACAGCCACTATGGCGAGTATGGGACACTTTTTACTGCATTTTGTCGTCATGTGTCACGTGATCATATTACGAGCTGGCAGCTGATTATTCATCCCTCGCATACCATGCACCTAAAGGCAGCAAGTCTGCTTGAGCAAGATCCTCGCTATGAGTGAATGAAGGGAAGTTTTGAGAGCTCATCTCTCCTGTTTGAAAGTACCTTAATGAAAATCAGCAAATAATAGAGCCGAGGATAGCATAGTGGACGTTAGCGATTGACGCCTACTGCCAGAAAAAAAGCTGTTCCATACTTACCGTGATGGCCGCCAGCCATGCATTCTGACACTCCCAGGTTTGCATGCACGTAAGTACTCGACATAGTCGTTGAGAGGACAACCACCTGCCGTACCTCAAATAATAAGACCATCGGGCCCGCAATCCGAAGGATGCGGGTTTGGTTCCTGCCTGCGGCAAGTTGTCTTTTTAACCTCGTTAATTTCTTCACATGTATGTCACACTTGCAGTATACATTAAAGATCCCAATTAACGTCCCCGGCACATTCGTCAGTTTTTGCAGAGGTTGCGTTAGTTATGTTTAGAGTTGTTCAAGAAGGTGCGCGGGATTCATCTCTTTGTGGTGGTGTGCGCTGGTCACGTCATAGTGGGCGCATTAACTCGTCACGTTCGAAGAAAGGGTTCAGACGTTAATTTCTTTTGTCAAGATGCTACATGCCTTGAGGTGCCAGTCCATTGAAGAGGTATGAAGAGCTTAGGTATAGTGAAAAGTTAGTCAAAACTTAACTAAGTTGGTCTTTCCGAAATGGTTATGATTGAAAGTGGGTAGTGGTAAGAATAAAAAAACGTAATTGCAAATAAAAGTAGGATATAAATGCAATTGTGAAATAAAATTCAGAGTTTTATCCGGTATTTGAATGTTCCATGCGTGATGGACCAATAAAACTAATGATTCAGACATGAACCAGAATTGCCGCGATGCACTTAGACGGTGTACGTAGGGAGAATGAATTTCGAACGGCAGCCTTTAAATGGAATAAACACTATGATTCAGGGGTGACGCGTACGTTATTATTAATGGTTTCTTTCTTTTCCACGCCAACGCCAACACTCACGCACATTGACTTCGTGTTCATTTTCTCAGCATATTTCGCCTCAACTCCTGAAGCGCGAAGCTGTGGGGAGTTGAGACCTAAATAAAAGTGGCTATATTTTAACCGTCCGCTTCGTGCCTACGTTCTGTTTCAATGCTGCCACGAGGTTCGAGTGGGTACACGTACGTACCTGTATCTTATCTCCTGGCTTGAAGCTGTCCAGGTACTGGCTCATGAGGCCACCATTGGGATACTTTCTGGACACGCCCGCCGGGTAGATCTTGACCATGATGTCGAAGCTGCCACGACGGTCAACGCGGCTGACGGGTGTGTACGGCCTCATCACCGTGCGATCGCCGATGCGCGCGTACAGCAGCACGTGCTCGCCCACACGGAAGCCAAGCTTCTGGAAGGTAGAAGCAATTACTTTTGCCACGAGTCTTGTACAAGCACCCTTGATTACCTAAAGCGAAAATTCTACAAAACTGTACACAATGCTTTCTACACTTTCCCCCGGCTCATGACAATACAACGCGCCTTGATGCCTCCTGTTGCGTATGACCAGACAGGTGTCTTTCTGAGGCGATGGCTCTACAGCAAATTCCAAAAAGTTCTCCCATGGTCACCCTGCAAACATTGCTCGTGGTCGGCCACCTGCGTAGACTAGGCGTGCACACGCCCGCACTTTGTGGATGCCAATTTGGTGGCTTCAAACGTCGTTGGCTTCGTCGTGATTTGTGCCACATCAACGAACGCTTGGCTTTGTTTTTCCTGAGACTCGTAAGTTAACGCACTTTCTCATCTTCGTGCGTGGGAGCTGCATGGTGACAAGAAGCGTGAGCAGCCACGAGACACTGCAGACGCTAACACAACAGCTTTCAATTTGGGGTGTTCTTGGCTGAGGATTGGGTGGTTTTAACTTTGCTGTCTTAGAGTCCGTTTCTCTAGTTTATCTGTTTCTGAGTCTAACGCTATCGCTAGTGCTCATGTCGACTACTTCTGCTGGCCAGGCGCGATCCGCCTGGTGAGCGTCTCTGCCTCCTAATGAATTGCCGCTAGACTCCTTTTTCCGCATTGGTATCGACAGCATTCACATGGCACTGGTACTCACAAATGAAGGCTTCATCAGACTTACGAACCCTCAGACGGTCCAAAAGGAACTTAAAACCACTTGAAACCATTTACAGACTGTGTGCCCATTTGGGTGAAGAGGTATCGTCTGTAGGTCGCCGGATCAGACCTGCGTGCAGGATCTTCTCAAATGCACCTCGTTTGCTGCTACCCCGGTGAGTGCTTTCATTCCGCCTCAATTTGCTTGTACCAAAGGCCTTGTACGGGGAGTCGACTCCAAGCTGAGTCCAGCTGAGACCCTAGACAGGCTCTCTGGAGCAGGCGTAATTTCAATTTACCGATGTAATTGCCTAGTCGACAAAGACAAGGTACCAACCGAATCCGTCATCGCGACATTTGTGGGCATTAAATGCCCGTCAGAAATAAAATTATGGCCACTAATTTTCCGAGTAGAACCCCTTGCTTCTCGTCCGATTCAATGCAAAACTGGTGGAGATCCGGCCACAGTGCGGGATGATGTAAATCTAACGTTCTTTGTAGCACCTGCGGAGAGACCCATCCTTCAAGCAAGTGTACTGCAACAGCGGAAAAGTGTTGTCTCTGTGGCGGGAGTCACTGCGCCGACAGCTCTGACTGTTCCGCTTGTTCCCAGGAGGTTCAAATCCTAAAAGTTATTGACCGCCGCCGCTGTTCTCTAAGGGAAGCCATTGACATAGTTAGAGACAGAGACTTTTGGATACTCTGGCATTACAGCGCTACACAGTTAGAGACTTTTGGATACTCTGGCATTACAGCGCGCTACACTTTCAGTATAGACTCAAATCTTTCGCAGGCTATTGAAACTGCCGTGGAAAAGGTAGTGAGTAAAGCAATGGATAAACTCATATCTAACCTTTCTGACTGCTGTGTGCAAATTCTTTCAAGTCAGATTAGGCAAAAAGTAATGACAAGTACAGAACCTGCAATATCGGACATTACCAGTGATGCGACTCAGCTACGCAATGTAGTGTTGGACGAACTTTCTGCATGTGCAGGCAAGGTTAAGCAGTCAGGAAAACAGCTGCACTTGGACCGACATAGTCCTCAGCCGAACACAAGAACTACAACGGATATGGAACTCGATATACGAACTAATAAACGTACCAGATCCCCTATATTCACCGATCATAAGTCCAAATCTAAACGGAATGAATTAGCTATTTCGCGTGAATATGCTAACAAGGGCGCGGCATGTGCCTGTGCGGTGCGCTCAACACCATAGGTCAATTGAGGGTACTAGAGTAAAACTGCCGTTTTATATTCTCAGCCTCAACCGACTTACATTACTTTTGCCATAATTTTAATGTTCACATTATAATTCACCAAGAAACTTGGCTTACACCAAATAAAAATTTCGATCTTGCAGGTTTTCGTTCTTTTCGATTAGATCGCCCATCGCGTGGTGGTGGTTTAATGATCCCTGTATCAAGTAAATTATGCCATATGGCGAAACTTTTTTCAGAATGTTACTCGGATTGTGAAATATTAGCATTAGACTTGTGTCTCCCGGGATACCACCTTTGTTAAATTTTAAATCGTTACTTCCCCTCCGGTGAGCAAAGTACGCGTTATCTTGACAGTGTTTTGGTAGCATGTAGAACGGAAATTGTACTCACAGGATTCAAATTAACATCATTTGTCTTGGTATAAGGACAGATTCTTGTGGTAGGCGACTGTGGGAATTCACTATTGATCACAACTTCTCGTGTCTGAATAAAGGTCAGTTAACATTTGTCCGAAGTCAGACTTGCTCAGTGTTAGGTTTAACGTTTTGCTCCAATGTAATCAAGTTTTTGTCATGGGCTGTTCTGGATTCGGCAACTAACACCGACCATCTTCCTGTAGCTTTTGATACTACTTGTCTAACGATAACTTTAGATCAGCCAAAACGCACATACATCAACCATAGCAAATTTCAAGCCTGCCTCCGTTCTGCCATTTCTAAGCTTGGAAATGTTCGTGCTAAGGACATTGCAGCTACGATTACTTCAATGCTGGAGGGCTCTAGAAAAAATTCCAAATTTTCTATTCCATTGAATAAACAATCCTCTTCTCGTTGGTGGAACGATGAGTGTACGCGCGATTATAGAAGACGAAAAGCCGCTTGAAAAAAACTTCTTCATAATCAGAGCCCAACAAACTGGAAGGACTATCAATTCCTTGCTGGTGTATTTAGGTGTACAGTGAACCGCGCGAAAGAAGAATACGACAGTAGACCTTTCGTTTATCTTTCTAAATAAAAAATAAGCGTGCTTTGTTCGCTTATCTTCGGACAAGAAAAGTACTGCCAGCACCTTTAACGTTGCAGTCATGTGTCTTGATGCCGCAAGAAATGAACAAGTTTCTAGAAGACATAGCGCAAGGTTTAGAACGCCCCTTCACTGCTAAGCTTTTCGGCTATTCGTCTCATGGTGGCAAATTTGCATGAACTTCCAGAAATTTCTTTAGCTGAATTGAGTCAGACAGTATTATGCCTCCAGGAGGACAGCTTCCCGGACCAGATGGAATTACGAACTCTATGTTAAAATGTTTACTCCGGAAATCGCCCAACCTTTTAGAAGAACTACTGAATTATTCGTAGGGAACAGCATGGATACCTCTAGGAATGCAAACTTGCTAAAGTTTATCGCTGCTCAAAAATGAAAATTAAGCATACATGTTGAATAACATAAGGCCAATCGCACTGACATCAAACTTAGTGAAATTGGTTGAGAGAATCATCAATATACAAATTACTGAACTTATTACCGTGAGGTCAATTCTAAGCCCCTGTTAAAATTGGATTCAGGGCTGGTTGTTCAATTTGGGATGCCCACGTTGATTTAAAAGGTCGGCTTCAATTAGCTCAGCTACATAACGAATCTGCAGCTTTAGTTACCTTAGACGTCGCTAAAGCATATGATACCGTGGAGCACTGTGTTTTAATAGATCGATTAGAATACCTTGATTTTCCATCGTACACAGTAGCGTGGGTTCACAGTTTTCTTGCAGACAGGAAATTATATTGTTTTAAAGATGGGTTTTCATCATCTACTCATATACAAACGAGGGGACTACCGCAAGGCTCAGTGCTTTCCCCGGTGCTATTTAATTTACTAATGAGCACCATTCCACGTACACAGGATAGAACAACTTATGTTTATGCAGACGATATCGCGTTTTTTTTGTAATGGCAGATAACATTCAGACCCTATATGAATGGCTGCAGACTTAGCTTAATATATTGGAGAGCTGGCTTGATGGCAACGGCTTTCTACTTAATTCGAGTAAATGTGCCCTCCTTGTTTTCCCGCTGCAATACCCTGTGTACATCTCTCTGTCTTACCATCATGAGGATATACCACAGGTAGAATCTGTTAAATACCTTGGAGTAATTTATCACACATCGCTTAACTGGCGACCTCATATCGAATATATTGCCGGAAAAGGTGTGCGAGCCATTGGCATATTACGTAGGCTAAGCAACTACCGCATAGGCATGAGAAGAGACACATTTGTAATGATCTATCGCATGCCCCGCCGCGGTGGTCTAGTGGCTAAGGTACTCGGCTGCTGACCCGCAGGGCGCGGGTTCGAATCCCGGCTGCGGTGACTGCATTTCCGATGGAGGCGGAAATGTGTAGGCCCGTGTGCTCAGATTTGGGTGCACGTTAAAGAACCCCACGTGGTACCAATTTCCGGAGCCCTCCACTACGGCGTCTCTCATAATCATATAGTGATTTTGGGACGTTAAACCTCACATATCAATCAATGATCTATCGCATGTAAGTTTGTCCTATTTTGGAATTTGGTTGTGTACTTTTCTCTGGAGTTCCAGCTTACACGTTGCGGCCCTAATTCTTCTGGAAAGAGAAGCTTTGCGCTTATGCCTTGGCCTGCCCAAAACAGTTGCTAACAATGTGTTTTATATCAAATCAAGGGTCCCTCCGCTTTCTTGTACAATTCGCCTCGTGACTGTTCAGACATTCTTAAGAATTTACGAATCAATAATACGACATTCAGAAACAGCCTATATTTCCACCCCGGAATCATTTTTGGTGCTAGATGGCCGCGATTTCACACCACACAAATTTATATTTGTGAAAAATTTACTGGAGCCTCTAAACGTACGTATATGCGACATCATTCCGAGTCCTGATATTTCAGCCCCAGTGGAAATTCAATTTGACGACATTTTTTCTAATAATGCCAAATTACTTCCCCATAATATTTCGGGTGTTTTACTACAAGATCACCTGGGCAGTAATACAACGAACGTTATTATTGCTAACAACGCATCGCAATGTGACAAAAAGTTAAGGGTTGGTATTTTCAGCCCAATTTTAGATTGGGTTTATTCTCTTCGAATACCCGATTTCATACCCGTTTTGTGGCTGAATTTCCCGCAGTAGTGCTCCCCTTACGCAATTTAGATACAGCACTTACATCAGCTGTCATAATAACAGATTCCTTATCTCTCTGTGCGTCACTTTTTGTTGGTGCTGATAATCAAGTAACAAAGGCGTTCCCTGCACTAGTACCTGCGCATTTGAGAAAAGTCCGATTAGTTTGGGTGCCTGGACATGAAAGCCTATTTATAAATGAAATAGCCGATTCCTTAGTAAGTCGTCAATTAGCGAACCGATTCTACTACACTGTTCATCATCCACTTATGTAACTGCTGCTCGATTGCACAGACATACGCTTATGGAAGTCTTCGGAGGTACAGCACTAATAAACTCTACAGAATATCGCCATTTATTATATTCCTGGCGAAAAGACTTTGGCCGCACTCATAAATAACAAGTAGCCATCACAAGGATGTGTTGTCCGGTACCAAATCTAAATGTCTATAAACACAGGTCTGCTCAGGCACGTTCGACACTGTGCGCGTTCTGTGATGAACTGGAAACAATAGGTCATTTATTTTTAACCTGCAGGCGGTTTAACACATTATAAAAAAACCTTTTCGAAATATCTTTGCATGGTATTGATATGGACTTATTTGTACCTGCCATTTCTTTTGGAGCTTTCATTTCTGGGTTCTCTAATGCGACAGTATGCGCGGCCGTCCGAGACTACGTTGATGGAACTAATAGGTTGACTAATTAACCTGTTTCATTATCCTAACATGTCCGCCCAATTATATACGTATAAAAATCAGAATATATTGCTCTATTCTAAGAATAAATTCGTTTATGTAAATAATTGTATGCATTACATCAAGCACCACACTTTCCTAGGTTATCGGTAATCTTTCTATTATATTTTCATTATTCTAAACGTAAACAATAATTTTTAAAACCACTCGATTCTTCGCCAATCTCCCATAGTGGGTATGCGCCACGTTCAATAGGTGAACAATAACAACAACAACAACAACAACAACAACAACAACAACAACAACAGCTCACTCGCTCCCGTGGTGAAAAACTAGTAGGGGTGGTCTCTCTTTAATTCTCATTGGCTCTATTGGTTACGCCGACATCGCCGGCGCACCTCAACGCAGGAACGGGCGCGAGAGAGCTGCCCCTTAAAGACTACGCAAGCGAAATGAACGATCCTGTTTAACGTTGAGAGTTATACGTCATGCATACAATAACAGACCATACGTTTACTAAAACAAGCGCCAACTAGCTGCCGCAAAGATTAATTGAAAGAACACACGGTTTTATTGAGCAGTTGGGATTGTTATAGCGTATGATGGAAAACATCAGAACTATGCGCTTGTATTTTGCTTTCGAATTTCAATTCATCAGCCCTGCCAAACGTAATGTTATCACGGATTGATAACGCGCCAGTTCTACTATCAAGCGCGTAGGTGCATAATATGGCTCTCCTCGAATTTTTTTTTAAAGGGCCAGATTAGCGAGTCCTGCGTACACGTGTGCTTATTTCAGGAGGCTAGGTTGCGACGCGAAAAGTAATACACCCACCTGGTGGGGGCTCTTCAGGGCAAACCGGAGCAGGCGCACGTCGTGGGTGACGGAGACGCGCTTCTCGAGTCGAACCGTGTACGAGGCACGCTCCTCGGTCAACAGGACCTCGCCCGCAAGCACGACGCGTATCTTGCGCACGAGCAGCACGACCAGGGCCAGGGCGCCCACCGCTGCTGCCGCGGAGGCCAGAAAAGCCACGACAGGACGCCGAGTCAGACGCATGTCCGCCGTTGCTGCGCGAAGGATCCTTATTTTAAACGTACGCTTGCAGGCTTTGGATACGAACACGTCGAGACGGGCTTTTCCTTATTCTTCTACTTTCTATGTCTATAAATGGGGATGATAATGACGGTGGTGAGTTATGGTGGTGGTGACAACGAAGACGATTTGGATAACATAATCTGAGAGGACTTCTTTGAAGCCTAGTATATCAAGTATTAGAAGTACTCAAGCATTGCATAAATAGTGTTTCATGGCCAAGTATTCTTGCAAGTAGGTTTCGTATCAAACGGGCTAGAAAAATCAATGAAAGGGGCTTGGAAAACCAACAAAATTAAAACTTCATGTTTGAGCAACCCTGTATAACTGCATCAGATGTACTACATGTGCGCACCGTAATTTTACTGGGTCACTGTATAGCTCTACCACTTCACTGTGTATAGCTCTACCACTTCACTTGACCACTGTGTGGACGAAAAAATGTTCAGCCTTGTTGTTTTTTCTTTTAGTGCAGCTAGTCTTTATAATTAGATTTATATGTACTTCTCAATCTTTTTTTTGCACGATGACATTCAGTTTTTCAAACATTTTATTACTTTAGTGCTTGTGCCCCATCGCGGTGGTGTAGTGGCTGAGGTACTCGGCTTCTTACCCGCAGGGCGCAGAATCGAATGTTGGCTGCGGCGGCTGCATTTCCGATGGAGATTTGGGTGCACGTTAAAGAACCCCAGGTGGACGAAATTTCTGGAGCCCTCCGCTACGGCGTCTCTTATATTCATATGGTGGTTTCGGGACGTTAAATCCCACATATCACTTACATCAGTGCTTGTGTTGATGTTATGTTTGTATACTTTGTATGTGTACTTTATGCACGTAAACGTTATATGTATGTATATATACTTTACTATATTATGTATGTATACTTTATGCATGTATGTATACGCGATCTGTCATCAATGCTATAGATGAAACTAAAAAAGAACACTGATTAGAACAACTGAGTGGGTCACTGTTGTGGCAACCGCCTGCTGATTTGCAGCAGTTGCTGCCCCGAGGGAGTAGCCGCCACTCCTTTATCCGGCTCTCCCGTCCCTAGAATTTTTGTATATGCTACCTTTAGGTAGCAGAGTTGCTCATAACCCTTTCCTTCCGCTGCTCACGCCACTATTCGGAGAGCGCTGTCACATGGTGGAACGTGACGTCAAACATTCAATTTCACGCGCAGAAGCCAACTTTATGTGCAGTATGGCGCGGCGCCCACGCGTTCTCTGCCTGCGCCGACTTCAGTCTCATCGTGACCGCCATTAGGGGCTCATCTTGGTTGAACAGCGCCCACGAGACGACGATGAAGTAAAAGGACACAGATGGGCGCTGTCGCACAACATTTATTTGGGAAAAGAATACCTGATATATAGGTAAAATGAACTTAATTGAAAATGAAAAAAAAACAGCACAAACACCTATACATCTAAACACGCCGCAAGGAAGAGGAAAAATATATACATTGGTATTATTTTCTGCTGGTGCTGAAAAAGATAGCTAAATTTTGCTTCGCTCAACGCAATTGGCGGCATGCTGACACACTTCTAGTTTTCCCTTCGGATGTGGAAGGCTTCAATCACTTCTCTTCCTAACTAAGTTTTTTTTATGATGCGACAGTATCATGGTGTCGTTAAAGAAGGGTATGCGCAGCTGCATTCGTGACAATGAGCGGCAAGGAAGAATGGTTTTGATTCTGGTAATAGGCGCTCGTGTTACCGAAGACGAACGCTGATGCAGTTTCCGCTTTGGCCACGACAAAGGTAAGCCGCTGAAGGAAGTCCGTGCGTCGGATTACCTTCAGCGCTGAAGGTAATCCGTTTGTCGTAATAAAAAAGGAGAGTTCTGGAGGTTTAATGCCAAAACTAGCCCATCTTTCCATATTATTGCTTAAGATTATGGCGTGCACTGACGAAGAGACGCAACTTCTGGTCTCCTTGTCATCTCCTTCTCCCCCTCCTGCGTATCTTTCAACGCGCTTGCTGAGGACAAATTGCTTAGAGCATGCGACAAATTCCCGTATATTCGCTCACACTTGACGCATTCTAAAAAGTTTTCGTGGCACTTTATTCGTGAGGCGATCAACTCATTTAATGAAGCTACTGAGCAAACAGTTGCAGGGCCCCTTTACGGACTATTTTTTTCTATCAGAGGCTGCAGGCCTCCGCGGTGACCTGGTTTCTTGTCTACATTCGCACTTACCGCGGCAACAGGATCAGGAAAAGGCCTCCGGTTGTCGCTGGTGCCCTGAGTGACCAAGTTGGGTGTCTTCCGGCAGCCCTGATGCCACGCCCCGGACCGACGAGCGCGTCCACCAGCGGGGCTACCACCTGACAGCCGGGGCCACCAGTGCTCGCTGGCCACCCGAGCGACGCCGGGTTGCCGTGCCACGGGTGGCATCGAGGTGGGGACCACTTCGCCCCCGCCCTGTGAACAGCCAGGCGTTACGGACAGAAGAGTTCGCATCGCCAGTCAGGAACAGCTTACAAGACTGGAAACTGCTACAAAAAGCGGTTATGTTTCGAAGGTAGGATGTTCACTGGTACTGCGTTAATCGCAATGGTGAAACAACGGAGATGCTGGCTAGTTTTTATAAAAGTGGAGCTTTCTTTGCCGCTTTCACGTGGTTTTCTGTACGTTCGTTTTCTCTCTGAATAAGGCAGAAGGTCCGGGGAAGATGGAGGCTTGGAGAGGCAACAAGTCTTTGAACACGGGCGGGGGGTCTCTGGAGCCTACGTTTCAGCGATTGTCTACTTTATAGCCGCATCTGCCAATACCTTAGCACGTGTGTGTGTGTGTGTGTGTGTGTGTGTGTGTGTGTGTGTGTGTGTGTGTGTGTGTGTGTGTGTGTGTGTGTGCGTGTGTGCGTGCGTGCGTGCGTGCGTGCGTGCGTAGTTTCATCTACTCTCGCCCAGCCAAAGTAGAAGAGTATAGGAGAGGGCAAGTGAGTTGGCATTCTGTCCTTTCCTTCTTTCTGTCCCACCTTCACCCTAGTTTTTGCACTTGCCCTCTCCTCGTCTTCTGCATTTATTGATTCGTAGAGTGTAGATGAAACACACACACACGCACACACGCCATGGGATGCAGTTGATGCCTTGAAGAAGGCACTTGTTGAAACGTCGCCTTCAGCGACACCCGGGTTCAAGGATTTTTCATCTCATTTCTGGAGTATTGGACGCAATCTCCAGTTCTTTGCTCTCTGCAACACTTGTTAGCAGGACTATCTTCGTGGACTAAAGAAAAATCCATTCGAAAACAGGTATCCAAGACAATCTATTACCTAATATGACGTCTAGCCCAGCTTTTAAGTGTTTATTAACGCTTGGTTTGACAAAGCAGATGACGTGTTTGAATGCCGAAACCAATGTTACGTCATTTTCTTCCGCAACAATGGTAGACGTTCGGTCAATTCGCAGCGCTTATACATGACGACAAAAAATGTGTTTTGATTTCAGTTCCACGTGCATGTAGGCGCAGCCAGGTTGACACACGTGCATGTTTCGATAATTGCATGTGCTCTGATGACAACGCGTGTGTAAATATGAGGAGAGCTTGACATTGCGGCCACGCATTTGTGAATAGTATACCTGAAGTTGGATCTGAGAACAGAACACGTAGTTGAGCCCCGTCACCCTGGGTGTTACTTTTGGCGTTCTCCTCGCAGATTTGTGGGTGACGATATTTTGAACGTCTACTCAGACAAGCGGTAACAAGGACTCAAGAGCCTTTTATTCGACGAGGCCAGCAGGAAGAGAACGCTGTGGATGTTGAGGTACACCTTCAATTCGAAATGGTTATTTTACAACATACTGGAGCTTGTGAACAGTAGAAAGTCCAACACACTTTTCTTCCTCTCTCTAGTACAAACCTTCTTTTGTTTGTTTCTGTGAACTGAAAGATTGTCTCTCGGTATCATACACTCAATTAGAGGTAATGACCACAGGTTACTTTCAAGCCTGCACTACGGCGTCTCTGATATTCACATGGTGGTTATGGGACGTTAAACCACACATATGAATCATTACTTCCAGATCTGCAGCAGATGCTACAGCATTCTTTTCAAAGACTGGAGAATAGTTCTATCCTGTAGATCGCTTCAAAACGCTGCTTTCAGAGAGCCAGTAACACTGCGTTTCAGAGAGCAGTAACACTGCGATACTTGAAAACGTGCTTCTAGTTTCGACGTCAGGAGCTGGTGAATGAGTTCACCGGGAGTTCGCTAGGGTACAACGCTTGTGAACCTGAAACCGTCTATATAAATGACGCTTGCCAGGCAGCAGTGATTGATGAATCGTACGTGTCACCTTAGCACAACAATTTGATCACCTGCTCACACCTCCAATTTTCAATATTTAGCAGACAACTAATTAGAAGACAATTAAACAGGAAGATTTTAGTCGGTGCTGAAAAATTCGAATTGTCTCTACCAAGTTCATGAACAAGGCTCTCAGTCATGGCGCTCAAAACTTTTGCAAAGCCCATCGACAAAAGCCAATACCACGTGCCGGAACAGATCATTCATTCACACTAATTCACATTCATTCATGTCCAATAGTCTATCTTTGATATAATGATCTGCCATTGGCGATAGCCTGAAGGTGAGGGTGAACTTTTAGGGTCGAAGCTTCTTGAGCCATGGGTCGGTCGCGCGTTTGTGATTTGTAGTAGTAGTAGTAGTAGTAGTTAGTAGTAGTGTGTAGTAGTAGTAGTATAGTAGTAGTAGTAGTAGGTAGTAGTAGTAGTAGTAGTAGTATGTTAGTAGTAGTAGTTAGTAGTAGTAGTAGTAGTATAGTAGTAGTAGTTAGTAGTATGTAGTAGTAGTAGATAGTAGTAAGTAGTAGTAGTATAGTATAGTAGTAGTAGTAGTATTAGTAGTAGTAGAGTAGTAGTAGTAGTTGTTAGTAGTAGTATAGTAGTAGTATAGTAGTCGTAGTCGTGTAGTAGTAGTATAGTATAGTAGTGTCGTTAGTATGTATTGTCGTACGTTCGTAGTCGTCGTCGATCGTCGTGTAGTAGTAGTAGTCGTCGTCGTGTCGTCGTCGTCGTAGTCGTCGTCGTAGTAGTCGTAGTGTCGTATCGTCGTCGTAGTTAGTAGTCGTCTTCGTCGTCGTCGTCTAGTCTAGTGTCGTCGTCGTCTCGTAGTCGTCGTCGTAGTCTCGTCGTCGGTCGTAGTCGTAGTCGTCGTCGTCGTCGTAGTCGTCGTCGTCGTAGTTCGTCGTCGTAGTAGTCGTCGTCGTCGTCGTCGTAGTCGTCGTAGTCGTCGTCGTCGTCGTCGTCGTCGTCGTCGTAGTCGTCGTCGTCGTCGTCGTCGTCGTCGTCGTCGTCGTCGTCGTCGTCGTCGTCGTCGTCGTCGTCGTCGTCGTCGTCGTCGTCGTCGTCGTCGTCGTCGTCGTCGTCGTCGTCGTCGTCGTAGTCGTCGTCGTAGTCGTCGTCGTCGTCGTCGTCGTCGTCGTCGTCGTCGTCGTAGTCGTCGTCGTCGTCGTCGTCGTCGTAGTAGTCGTCGTCGTCTAGTCGTCGTCGTCGTTCGTCGTCGTCGTAGTAGTAGTAGTCGTCGTCGTCGTCGTCGTCGTCGTCGTCGTAGTCGTCGTCGTCGTCGTCGTCGTCGTAGTCGTCGTCGTTCGTCGTCGTAGTCGTCGTCGTCGTCGTCGTCGTAGTTCGTCGTCGTAGTCGTCGTCAGTAGTAGTAGTAGTAGTAGTAGTAGTAGTAGTAGTAGTCGTGTAGTCGTCGTCATCGTAGTAGTAGTAAATAGCCACCTCCATGGCCGGACTAGAACGGTACGCGCACACTCTTTTGAATTGAGGAGGAAAACCGCTCACATCGATCATAAATAAAAGTATAGTTGTAATAATGAAATAACATATGGAGACGAGTATTGACGACCTAATCTGCATTAAACTCTGACTTGAATTTGATGCTAACTAAAAAAACAAGTGACAGAAACTTTAGCACTATTGACCAGAAAAGATTCTCACGTTGAACTCGCTGGACGTAACCTCATTGGGTTTAGCAAGGTTTAGTGAGGGTTGGGCCGCAATGCCACGAACTTACAGTGGTGAAATGTGGGAACAAGACACGAAGCGCAGGACGTAAGAAACTGCGCACGTGCCGCTCCTCTAGTCCGGCCGTGCCACCTCTAGTTTAGTCATTGGAATGTCCGCTGGATGACGGTACTTCTATATGATGAATATATGGTGAAAAGATTGCGGAATGGTGGCACTTAATTGGAGTGCTCACTAGATGGATAGACGGACAGGCAGGCAGATGCAGGGACAGACGGACTCACGAATGGATCGACGCATGGATGGTCGCACAGACGGTCGCACGGAAGGAAGCGAGGACGGACTGGCGGATGCTTCGCCCTACTCATCACCATGCACTTTATAGATATGCTGTGATTTTTTTGCCCGGCGTCCACCAGGTACGAGATGAGCGCCCTGGCGCTGCAAGCGTCGTCTGGGACCAAAAACGTATATGCGCTTCCCGAACTTCGACAGCGTACGCGTAGCTCACTCTGGTGGCGTATACATCTCCCCTGGCCGTGTTTTCGTACTAGAATATGCAGCGCACGACACCGACAACGACCACACGTTGCGCCGCGACATAACCACAGCACTCGTCCCTCTCGACTTGAGTCCATCCAAGGCCCACTCACTCTATTCGCAACTTTACGCCAAAAATGCCCATGGCCAACCACTCCTGCAAACGCAGTTCTGCCACTATTTTTTCCACTGATCGTTTATTTACCGCAAGAACGATCACCTCACCGTTTTCATCGTTCACAATTACCATCTTCAAAATGGGCAACGAGCCGCCCCATTTTTTTAAATCCCCTCGCAGATAACCACGACATGCTCGACATTCTGAACAGCCTTGTTCTGCTCAACACAGACCTCAACGTAACATTAAAACAAGTCGTCCGCGATATGAACAAGCGCTATTGGTCTAAAGCCAGCGAACATAAGCGCCTGGTGTGTCGGTGCCACAAGTGAAGCGATGGTGCGAAGCTGCTTCTCAAAATTCTGCTGACGCGCGGACACCGTCAGACGCCTAACATGGACTGACTAAGAAATGCCTTTGCATTTAAAACACCGACGGCTCACACTTCAAAACCATTCGCTGGCCACCGCATATACGTATAGGCAATTGATCTTGCCCTCCGAAGTAGTGCCGGTGGGAGATATCTGCAGTGCGTTGTTGTATAATAAGAATAACCACATCTTTTTAAAGGTAACCCTGGTGGGATGTGAAGCAACAGCGTTGCGGACTGCGATTCAGCGGAGAGCGTGCAGCACTTTCGAGATATAAGGTCCCTAGATTAAACAAGTTTCCAAGGTAGCGACACACTTTCCTTTCCTCTTCGCCTATGTTCCTAAAGTACGCCCTTGAAGATTAAAGTCTTTCATGAAAAAGAGATTGTTTTTGTCCAGTTGCTACGGTGAATAGATGTAAATGAAACAAAATGGAACGAAACGAGTCGTAAAATAAATGGTTACCTTTATGAACATAAACGGTACAAACATTCTGGAGGAATCAGAAATAGCTCAAAAGTACTAAAAAAATATACTTCGTCACTGTTAACCGGTATGTTTCAAAGCAGTATTTTTTGTTTCACTACAATAATTTTGGGAAAATGTTTTGAAAACAGTTCATTACTTAAGCGACATCATCTTAGACCTTTTATTGAACTTTCATGTTTTGTGTGAACACCTAAATTGGTGTAATTACTTGTGTTTTTACAAAGTCTGTGTCGTGTGGACACACTTTTATGTAGTGCGGACACATTTCTGTGTGGTGTGGACACTCATTATTGAAAAACGTGGACTCATTGTGTAAGCGTTGTCCTAAGGATTGTCTTTGCTATAAAATATGCGATGTCGCCCTTTGCGCAAGAGAAGAGGAGTATCCGGTGCCACGCATTGGCACCAACCCCTCCTTATACACATTTAATTAAAAAAATAAACGGTACAACACACGAGCAAGCGGGATGTGCGTTAATCAACTGGAAACGTTGTGCAGTTCTATATTTTAGACTTCTATCTATGGCGTCTCGCCACTGGTCTCACGTCGGACATTGTACTTCGTCCACTTATAACTAGTCCACTCATCCGAATGTGCTTTGTTTGAGCTGTGACACAGTGAACGCGCTTCTTGCTGGATCCTGTCAGTGACCATAGGGCGTGACGTTGTGACGAGTGATTACAGCCGACTTGTGCACACGCAACTTCGGGACGTTAAACCCCACATATCAATCAATTGTGCACATGCAAAAAAAATCTACGCCCAGACGGGTACGAACGCTTGACTAGCATCTGTGTGATAACGTTTTTTTTTTAAGTGTGCCCGTTCGGACAATCTTGATGCCAGGTGATTCTGATGCGGTGCTCGGAACGTCCCGAAAAGTGAGAGTTCTACTGCTGAGGGGTCTCGAAGCAGCGCGTTTCGGCTCAAGCGTAAAATGGTCAATTGTGAAATGTTTCTGAAGGTGCGTTGATTACACCCTCCAGCTGCTCTTTATACGTGCGCAAGTACTTGTACCAACTGACATGTACTACAGACCACGCGCCTGGCGTTTCAATAGAAACCGACAAATAAACTCGGTTCGCAGATCCGCGTCGACGTACGTGGACAGAGTTGCACGAAAGCATTCGGGTGAAATGTTTTATAGCTACACTGCATGGTCTGCTTCATCTCGGAAAGCACGAGGTAAGTTGAAGAGAGCGAAACCGTTTTATGTTGTTTTACGGCAAACGCAGCTTTGTTGAAAAACGCGGATGTTGCATTGAACGAGCACCGCCAAACAACCTCCATCAACTTGTCGCACACTGAAACGCTGGAAACGCTCCTCTTCGCCAGTTTATGTCCTGGCTACGATTTCGTCTTTGGTTACGGCGAGAATCCGGCTAGAGCAATATGCGCACGGAGGAAGGAAAAAAGGTAAGGAGAGGGCATGCCCAGCCGGCGCAGGGCGTAAAAAATGTGGCGGAAATGACATCATGGCGGCCATATTCAGTAGGCACAATGGCGGCGTTGTTATGGTTACGTGTTGCGCAGTGAAGCTGGTCTAGCAGTGAGCGGCCGCGGCTGGCGGCGGAATGTGTGCCTCCCCAGGTCTCGTGCTGAGCCGTGGCGGACAATATCTGTGCTCTGCGTCGCGTTATTGGTTACGCAGTGTTCGTCTGGCTGTTACATTACTCTTAGCAACGTTTACAAATCTCTTTGTTCATCACGGGGTTTCAACAGTGCGTAGAAGAAGTGCATATCCATGTGTCGTGCGGCGGATGACGCGGATGAAGCAGTTAGTGTTCAGCGAAATGGCGTTGGGCACCTTGACGAAGCGGAACGACGACGAACGCCTTGCAGGTCAGTGACGGTTGAGCAGTGCTCCTGCTTGTGACAACGGACGACGCTGTTGAGCCCAGCAAGATGCCGTGAGGACCATGTGCACATACGTAGTTTCGTGTTGTGTGTGTACAGTAACAACTTGCATGTGCGTATTAAAACACCTTTTCTGTTCCGCTTGGTACACTCTCCACCAGCATTGCATGTAATCTCAACGTAACAGCAACCACGTTCAACTGTCACTAGTACCGTGCTCAAAGTCACCACGGTCGCAGAATGCTGACGCAGGTGAGTTTCACGCGGAACACGGACACAGTGGCAGGACGCTGCGTCAGTCGCGTGGCGGAATGCAACCGTAGAAGGCGCACGACCGATTGTGTTGTCTGTACAGTTGCTGAATTAATGACGTGAAAGCACTCGCCATTGTCAGTGCATCTAGCGCGCGTTCTCTCGTAGTTGCTTCGTTGTCAGCGAGCTGTTACTCTCTGTTATTACTCGGACGAAGTGATTTCGCTGAAGGTGTCCCGCTGGCTCTGAGTGATGAGCCCGATTCCATTAGTTTCGGATCGTCACGACACACGCGCTGCGCAGCCCACGTGCTTTCCGAGCCGGAGAGGGAGTCGCGCCTTCTGCTTCGCATTCATATGTAAACAAGAGAGGAGAATTTGCCTACTCAATATGGCCAACTTCCGGCTTCATCGCGGCTTCACAACGAGTGACGTCAGGGCCTCTCCTTACCTTTTCCTTCCTCCGTGAATATGCGCATGTCTACTCGTTTTGAATCTTTTGCAGAATAATAAATAACACCACCAACCATTTGCAAGATCACGTGCGAGGAATGCACCAATTACAGACGCGGTTGGCAGAGAAAAATAGGGATAATCGAGAGGGTGAGTAGGACGGCTCGAGAACAATGAGTGACAATACCTTGGAAACTTGTTTCATCCGGGGACCTTATAAAGGCGTGGTCGACGATGACGTCGAGGATTTGTCGGCGCTGACCTTCCGCTGTCAGCGCTTCCACTCGGCTTCCTTGGCTCGCGTCTCATTGGTGTTACCCGCGCGCCGTCTCCATTTCCAACGCCATCGGCGTGCTTGAATCACACCTAGTTGGTGCCGTTGGTTGTCCACTGCCGACACTTGCGTTCGGCTTCCCGGACTCGTTCTTCGTCGGTGTTGCAGGCGCGACATCGCCATTCGCGAATGCGATCGTCTCTGCTAGCCCTCGCAACGCCGTCGACGGCCGAGTTAGTCCAAATCGCTTCGCCGCACGTTTTGGCGAGTGCTTCCCTTTCCGATATCCTTTGCATCACAGATAAACGAACCAAAAGAGTGTTACCTTGATGTGCGCTCAAATGTTGCGAGTGGTTATGAGGGTGAAGCGACAGGGAGGTGACAAGCGGCGAGGTGCTGGCAGGAGAGGGAGATAGTGATGTCACCGTGCACTGCGAAAAAAGGCGTGACCTACTTGGCACCACTCCAAATTCTGTGGCAAGGGGAGTATGGTATAGCGTGTATGCACGCAGACACGGACGAACAACGTTGCACAGGCTAGTCAACGAGCTGCTTCGCATCTAAAAAAATTGTAGTGTGTGCATTAACTAAAAGCAAACTGCCGGTATTTGTGTCCAATTGGAGTCTTCTGTGTCTCAGGGCGCATTGGCAGCGATTGGCATGTTCCAGTAAAAAACACCAGTTTATCATTGCATAGTTTGTGCCTCGCCAGTTTTCTCTCCTGCGCAACGCCGCAGTGAGTGCCATTGTCAACGGCTCCACCAGTATAAGCGTTAGCGCCTGCTGCTTCAAATTTACACATGGTTCCCTTCAGCGGGAGATGGTGTAACTTTTAGGCGCGAAGCTCCTAAAACCGGTGGTATTTCCATTCATCAGTGACCGGTTGCTGGTTGGTAACCACCTAGTTGTATTACTCACGCAGCAGGTGACGCTAGTGTCAATGACAGACAGAACAACGGACTGAGAGATAGGCAGGTAGCTGGCTGGACCGAGAGAGGTGCTGACGGAAGCACGGACGGAAGCATGCACGAACGGGCATACGGATAGACGGAAGAACGAACGGATAGATAGATGGACGTACGGATGGTCGGACAGACGGACGAACAGAAGCACGGACAGACGGACGGAACCATGGACGTACTCAAGGACGGAAAGACGGAGAGAAGCACAAACGGATGGACGGACTCAGGGACGGAAGGATGGATGGACGTAAGCATGGATGGATCGACGGACAGACGTAAGGAAGCATGCACTGACAGACAGATGAATGGACGGACGCATAGACAGAAGTACGAACGGACGGACGAAGCACGAATGGACGGACGGATGAATAAACTGACAAACGAACGGATGCATGGATGGTTGGACACACGGACGGACGCTTCACCCCACTCACCCTAATTCACTCCGTGTATATGCTGTGATTTTTTTTTCAAAATTTATTTCTGCACACTTATGCTTCTCTGGTACCACCCCTGTTTGCTACATAGCCTACTTCGCTCAATTTCATCTAATCAAGCCGACAGTTCTTTGTTTATTTGCATCTGTCTCGAACTTTCGCTCACGGACAACGCTAATTTATTGCTCACAAGCAACGATGCCGACGCCGATACCCAGATTTCTTTGAAAAGAGCGCTCTAACCAAACCAAGTTCAGGGAGGGCTGAGACTGAATGCGTGACTTGTACAGCGGCCTGGCTAGTGAGAAGAATCCGTTCATACTTCTTCTGTTTTAATTATTCAAAGTTTGAACTTAGATTTTATCTATTAACCGGTTCTAGCTAACTAGCTAACCGGTTCTTGGCCGATTCTAGTAGGGGTATGAGCCATAGTTTATACGGTCTGCTCTACTACTCTGCCCTTGCTAACGCAGATCGCGCGACCCTTTTTGTATTCCCGTTTTGTTATGCGCCTCTGTCATGTTTAAATTGTCTTCACATCAGCATTTAGTTCGCTTTCGCACTTTCAAGCGCACGAGAACGTAAATATTCGGGAGATCAAAGGGCTCCTAAACCACACAGACGCCGAAATGTACATGTGGCGTTGCAGTTCTCTACGAGTCTGCAGTGAGCACTGGGAGGAATTCCACGTATTTCCTTATTTCGCTCTTTCCTTCGGCTGCATAGTCGGCTCGTTTAATCACCTCTACCTCCCTCAGCGTGCGATCTGCAACAGCAGCAAGGGCGTGCATCTGCTATACTCAGCGACAACTGTTCTTGGCATGGAAGAGAAAGCCTATGGGCAAGCTACGGAGCTAAATCACTTGCATCCTACCGCCAGTGAAAATAGTTTCGAAGTAGCGCCCACATTTTCAACGCGAAATATAATGTTGCTCCTTTATTTTCTACGTGGAGCTATTCGATACAGACTGCAACTCGCACCTGTAAGATATTCGTATTTCTCTTAGTTTATGTCTTGCGGCTTCGCGTTTTCGAACGCGTGAAAAAGTCCCAACTTTTTACGTGCACCTCAAACGCTAAGCGGCGTCTGCGTCTACATGAAGCGCTAAAGATGCGCCCCCGTTATACTTTCCATAGCGTTACGAGACGTGCGCCAAAAGAAACTACTTCGCGTGGTGCTACATTTTTGGAAGCCCCACCTTAGTAGCTTTCATTTCAGTGCGAAGAAAGTGTGTCGCCGAGTGTAGCAAGCAGAAAAAAAGGCTCTTTTTTCACCCAATGACAGCGTCTCATTCACACGGCGTCATTGGTATTGTACACAGCGTCAGTTGACGTCATGCCAGCTGCTCTCGGTAGAGGAAAGGCGCGGAGAGGAGCACGCGAGCAGCCGTCGGTGGTTTCGTAGCCCTTTCTCGCGCAGAATTTCCACGTAAGAATTTAATGACCAGTTACAGCCTTGAGCTTCTTTAACTACATCATACCAGCGTCGACCACTCAGAGCGTCAGCACCTGACAACGGCGATAATATAGCGTTTTGACAAGTTGCGCTTATACCACACTGACATCCGGCACATCATCGAAAGGAGGAGCAGTACGACAGCACCGTTTCTCCTTTGGGTGCACGTTAAAGAACCCCAGGTGGTCAAAATTTCCGGAGCCCTCCACTACGGCGTCTCTCATAATCAGAAGTGGTTTTGGGACGTTAAACCCCACAAATCAACCTTTCTCAGCTATTGTGTGAATTTGCGCTTGCGCTAGCGCTACTTGCGTGCCTACGTGTACTATTGCCGGTCCCAACATATTATTGTGGGGCGAATGCCCATAGTGTACTATTTATTTATTTATTCAAGATGCTTTTATGCTCGAAGGCACAACAGAAAGAAGTGTGGAATAACAATCAATGCAAGTGCAGTTAAAAAGGAAGAAAAAAGAAAAAATGCGTGAAGTCGGTACTAGTAATATTATCTGGGTTTAACGGAAATTCAAACTCGCCTAATATTGTTAAATTGCCAGGGTTTTACGTCCCAAAACTAAATGAAGTGTTCGTGACAAAGGCCGTCAGGGAGGGCTCTAAAAATTTGGCAATCTGGTATTGTTTACCATGTACTTAAGTCTGAGTACACCTGCCTCTAGCGTTACGCCTCCATGAAATGGCTGACGTCACGGCTGCAATCTGACCCCGAGACATTCGGGTCGGAACTCGAACACCATGACCACAAGGCTACGGAGGCCATTCGTTATCACAGTTTGTGTTAGGTCCCAGGGTCAACATCGCCAGATCGTAGAAGCAAAGAGCCCGTGGAAGAACGGTGACATACCATTCAGCGGAACACTTTTGTGCCCGAAAACAGCGGCAAGAACAGGTCGTCCGTTCCTTCCGGGTTAAAGGGCAAGTTTAGTACACACCTGAACAATAAGCATCTCTTTGAGAGCCGTTAAATGTGCACTTACCATGTCCACTGAAACACAGGGAGACCCCCTTTTTTAATGGACCACGGTAAGTGTAGGTAAAGCCGACATGGTTAGAAGCTCGACGATGAACCCATCAGTCTGAGCAACACTGCAAGTTTTCTCGTCACGTCCACCATCCGCGGACATGGAATAAGCCGCCGTCAATGTATCGATAGGGACAAGCTAGGAACATCTCAATGAAGAAATGCTCTATCGTAACCAGGCATCATCAACGTCAGAAGATACCGCGTGTTGACAAGCCCGTGCTTCAATCTGCGCAGTGCACATGCGCTGTTAAATAATAGGCGATTATATTAAAGCCGTCAGTGCATAGCTGCTCCCAGATTCACTCACAGCAGACAACCTCTTATCAGTATATATATATATATAAGGCTGATATGCATTGAGCAAGTGGCTTCACCAGCGCGCTCGCGGAACTCAGGCTGGCGTGGCACTAACGGCCTCAGTAGTCTCCGCAACTCATGCTTCAACAGTACGCCCCGTCCGGCTCGAACATGTCTGACTTGAGCGACTCGACCTCGAACTACAGTTCCTTCCTTCTTTCGTCATCCAAGCACTTGGTGATGGGTGTCTCCGAGGAAGACAAGCCGCAAACGGTGTATCATCCGGGCTGCACGTCACCGCTGTCGTCCGTAGGATTAGACGAGAACAACAGCGACGACAAGAGCGAGCCGCGAACAGCAACGCATCAGCTGGAGCAGCCATCGAGTAACGACGAGTTGAGCTCACGCAAGCGTAGCATGACCCTGGATTTATACAGCCCTGGGGCATTCCAAAACGGCCACAAAGGAGCCCACTGTTCGAGCCTGCTCCCATCTCCAGTCCTGCAAATGCTGGTAGTATCGACGCCCGAGCTTGAGCAGTTCATTACTTTCAATGGACGGGATCCGGTGGTGAACAGACTGTTTGCACTTACGGAGACCGAAGAAGAGGAGCGATGTCCGATCAATTTCCTTGAGTCACTCGAACAACTCCAGAGACAGCCACAGCAGCCCGCGCTTCAACAGCACGCCACGTCTGGCTCAGACACGTTCGACTCAACCTCAAACAACCGTTCCTTTCTTTCTTCGTCATCCGAGCACATGGTGATGGGTGTCTTCGATAAGGATAAGCCGCAGACGCTGCATCGTCTGGACTGCACGCCACCGCTGTCGTGCGTAAGCTTAGACGATACAACAGTGATGACACGAACGAGCAGCCAAAAGCTGCGCATCAGCCAGCGCAGCAACAGCAGACTTCGAGTAACGACGAGTTGAGCTCACGCAAGTGTAGCATGACCCTGGATTTATACAGCCCTGGGGCATTTCGACACGGCCACAAAGAAGCCCACTGTTCGAGCCTGCTCCCGTCCCCAGTCCTGCAAATGCTGGTGCTATCGACGCCCGAGCTTGAGCAGTTCATTACTTTCAACGGACGGGATCTGATTATGAACGACCACTTACCGAGACCAATGAAGAGGAGCGATATCCACGCGATTTTCTTGAGTCACTCGATCAACTTCAGCGCCAGCCACGGCAGCCCGCGCTTCAACAGCACGAAACGTGTGACCCAGACACGTCCGGCTCGTGCCTCTCGATCTCAAACGACAGTTCCTTTCTTTCTTCGTCATTCGAGCACATGGGGATGGGTGTCTTCGATGAAGGCAAGCCGCAGATGTTGCATCGTTTGGGCAGCGTGTCACCACAGTCGTCCATAGGCTTAGACGAGAACAACAGAAATGACACGAACGAGCAGACGACAACGGCGCATCAGCCAGTGCAGCCGCAGCAGCCATCGAGTAACCACGAGTTCAGCTCACGCAAGCATAGCATGACCCTAGATTTATACAGCCCTGGGGCATTCCCACACGGCCACAAAGAAGTCCAATGTTCGAGCCTGCTCCCGTCTCCGGTCCTGCAAATGCTCGTAGTATCGACGCCTGAGCTTGAGCAGTTCATTACTTTCAACGGACGGGATCCGATGGTGAATAGGCTGTTTGCATTTACCCAGACCGAAGAAGAGGAGCGATATCCGAGCGATTTCTCTGACTCCCTCGAACAAATCCAGCGGCAGCCACAGCAGGCCGCACTTCAACAGCATGCCACGTCTGGTCCAGACACGTCTGACTCGTGCGACTGGATCTCAAGCGACAGTCTCACTCGTCCTTTAACGTCTGAGCTGCAAGCGGCACCCACTGACATGCGTGGCACACAAGATATGAGGCTGGAACAGAGGAGGGAGAGGAGTCGAATCCGGGCATCAATGTACCGCCAGCAATATCTCGCCCTGATCTCGGCGCTCGAAGCAAAAGTTGACTCGCTCAAGAGCGAGAGAACGGTGCTGAAATACGACGCCAGCATTCTACGCCACAAGGTGCGCCAGCTCTACGAGATGGTGATGATGCACGTCAAGGAAGGCTGCAAGATTTGATGCTGTCACACGCACCCTAGGCATGCTCGGTGGCTTCCTTCTGACAAACTTCTACGCGCGTGTCATGTGTGCTCCACCACGTGGGTTGGTTTTCAATCTCGATAATCCCCTGTGCTAGAGCCACACCGAACCTACTAGGGTAGAGTGCTGTGGAACCTCTCCGACCTCTTGGTCTCTAGTATCGGCACGACGCGCATGCGCATGGACTACTATTTAATCTCGCCATCACGGCGATCATAACTACCACTTACATGGGCCACCACCGACATGGACACTTTGCACCAGGAACGTACAACTAATCACATAAAGAGCGCAGCTGTTTAAACTAGCCGTAATTTGTGCGCGGCCTGTCGAAGAACTATCATAACGATAAACGGCATCTGCCGTGCAATTTAGTTATATTCTACTACTCGCAAGTGGTCTGCTAAAAACTAAGGAGGCGACCCTTAAAAAATGACTGTAAAGTGACCGATGGCAACGACTGCTGCGCGAGAACCCCAAAGTATGGGAGGTCTGTGCCAAAGACGATGCGCACTTTGATCAATAAGAGGTGTGCACTTGGTTTCTGTGCGAGGTTTTGTGTCGGGAGTTCGGATATGCGTTTCGTGTGACTGTTTTTGGTTTAACTCGAACGCCTTTGACCTGACAATCAACGTGCAAACAGCCTATAGCATCACCTAGCTGAAGCTCAGGAATGACATGCTAGATTTGACGAGGTTGCTTCTGTAGAAACAGCCTAGAATCAACTAGCGTCACCTAAGACATATGAACAACTCACAGAAGCAACCTTATTAACATTCAGAATCATCCAGTTTCGCTGTTTCAAATCTTGCGCGGCTCAGTGTGAGCTTCGCCATTTTTAGGGGGCAGCATTATCGAGTAATAAAATGCCGTTTTTTTCGTCAAGAATAAAAAAATTTATGGTCGTCGTTCCCTCCAGTTTTTTTTTCTACAATCGTCTGCGCCCCTTCTTTCAAAATCTTCACATGCTCTGCTACATCGGCATTTTCTAATGTTCATTGCCACGTCTGTTCGGCATTTGCATTGCGTGAAACAGGTACGAATACAAAGTTTGTACGTGTCCAAACCACAATGGAACACAGGGGCGCCCCGTAGCGGGAAGTGGAAGGGAAGGAAGTGGGGTTGCGGATTGATTTTCCCCAGCTGCGTTTCTTTGCAGTGTTCTTTAACGAGGGTTCTCGCATTTTGGCCGCAACCAATTTCATCCGTCATTGTCGGCAATGGGGCCCACGCCCTGCGGTTAGCAGACCCTGCTCGCAAAGGTATCACGATGGTAACCAAGATCACATGTTTATGCCACAAAGCTTTGCAGACAACCGCGCGTGCTTCGGCATGTTGGTCATGTTTTCTCTTAGAGCAGCGTTACACATCATCATGATGTCATGGTTCTGCACAGGCTGGGAGCATCATAATTTTTTGGAAGGAGGAACAAATAAAAAGCTCGTTGGTTCCCACATCTCGTGGCAACCTGCTCACGTATAAGGTATTTCAGGATGCGGTCTCATACACCTTAGCGCGAGAGCTCACACGCCACGCTGCAGGGAATAACAGACTTGCTCTTTCCCAGAACAGTTTTTTTTTCTGCGTTTAAAGACAAGGGGTTGATTTTCTTCTTTCCTTCACACACACGATGTATCCTCCTCGCCACTTAGTTCTCGAATGCGCGTGAACAATATCAGCACTGGGCGATAGAGCCTATCGGGATTTCGCGCTTCTCGGCTGCACGCTGTTATCGCCGCTTGTATGGTTGTAAACACAAAAAATAAAATTTGATCGGTTGATTGTGGACAATATTCATGGGAGACAAAAAAGAACGGATAGGATTCTGCATGGCAAAGCAGTGCAAGAGACAAATCACATGCAATATTCCGTGTATATCAATGATTCGAGAGCATGTACGCTGTTGATGTCACGGGAACTACTGTCTACGCCACAGTGGTACGCCAAGAAAGACGAGAAATATCACGAAAGAATATTGCGCTCTTTCTTTGTATTTCGGGAGCCTGGTGAGTGGCCCTTTAAGGAGCCAGCTTTAATCACATTTAACGAAATCACCGTGTCACTGTAGGCTGAGTAAGCGGAAATTCTCTCTATCATACCTCAAATTAAACAGAGACCAATCCATTACTCTCCAGCTTTTGCAGACACGCTCTCACCTCGCCCCTAAATGTTTCCATTGGTCCAATGTCGATGTTCCACAGTCGTGGGGACATGGAGCCTGCTCCTTCGACTATGTGCTCTGGTTTTGTTAATTTAATGTGGGCTTCAACCTACACCATGCGGCCACCAGGGATGAGTGACTGATCAATCTTACGTATCAGTCGCAGGCCGTCCAGAGGGCTCGTGCCATCGCCGAGAATCACTATTTGTCGGTTCGGACGTCGGAGACCACCTCGGCACACTTGGCCGAGGTGGTCTCGTGGCCTGTTTTAGTTTTGTTTAAAGAGATTTATCAGCGCGAAAAAAAAAGACGAAGCTTTCCGTCTCTTTTTTTTTTTGCGCTCTGACTAAATAATTATGAACCAACTCGCCAAGCAGTATCTTTAGTTTAGTTTTGTCCTCAGAACAAGAATAATGTTCTTGTTTGCCTCGGTGGATAAGTGGGTAGGGTGCTCGGCTGCTGACCCGAACGTCGCGGATTCGATCCCGGTCACGGCCGTCGCATTTCGATAGAGGCGAAGTCGGAGAGGTCCATTTACTGTGCAATGTTAGTACGTTAAAACGCCGCCAGACAGTCCAACTTTCGGCGGCGTCTTTCACAATCATATCGTAGTTTTAAGACGTTAAACCCAAGATATTACTATATATTGATTTGTGGGCTTTAACGTCCAAAACCACTATTTGATTATGAGAGACGCCGTAGTGGAGGGCTCCGGAAATTTTGACCACCTGGGATTCTTTGACGTGCACCCGAATCTGAGTACACAGGCCTACAACGTTTCCGCCTCCATCGGAAATGCAGCCGCAACAGCCGGGATTTGATCCCGCGACCTGCGGGTCAGCAGCCAAGTACCTTAGCCACTAGACCACCGTGGCGGGGCAAGGTATTATTATCTAATAAAATTTTTTATTAATGTATGTAATAATGTTATGTATGTATGTATGTATGTATGTATGTATGTATGTAGGTATGTATGTATGCGTATGTAATGTATGTATGTATGTATGTATGTATGTATTTAATGTATGAGGTAACGAACGTTTTAATGGGTCACCCTCTACAGTGAAATCCGTGGGTCTGTCTCTACCGCGCATTGACAATGAGCGTCGCTGACGCTCAATGTCCGAGAATTGATTGATTGATTGATATGTGGGGCTTAATGCCCCAAAACCGACATATGATTATGAGAGACGCTATAGTGAAGGACTGCGGAAATTTGAACCACCTGGGCTTCTTTAACGTGCACTCAAATCTGAGCACACGGGCCTACAGCATTTTCGCCTCCTTCGAAAATGCAGCCACCGCAGCTGGGATTCGATCCCTCGACCTGCGTGTCAGCAGCCGAGTACCTTAGCCACCAGACCACCAAGGGTGAGGCTCCGTGAATTGAGTCGTTGATCAGGCTATATGGTCAGCACTTACGCATGAATTCGACGCTTTTACCTGATCAACTAGTTCTGAAACAAGCTTTGTTTAGTAAACGTATTTAACTCTTTGTTAGCGCGGAATAAAGAGTAGGACGGGAAGAACGACATGCACACACTGGTAGCTTCCTCAGTTATTGGAGCGAAACAGCGCGAAAGGCGAAAGAACAGGCAGATAAAGACACACATTTTGCAACTTTCGTTCCAAAGTTAGTTCTACATTTCAAAAAGATGACAACGCAGGCAGCCCAATTGCACACGCTGCATTCATCCGAGCACCAGCGATTTGTTTTGTGAATGTTTTTATTACAAGTCCAAATGGTAGCTTCCGCGCTGGCGTAGAGTCAAGGGCACTCTCTCATAATTCTCTAGATTTAGCCTCGAGAAATGAGGTTGTTCTTTTACCAAAGTAGAATAGACACGCCTTGCAATAGGC